>CM031088.1:12309046-12577806 GCA_018257905.1 Gillenia trifoliata | reverse complement strand
ATAATAATAATAATAATCGTTTTTTACAAAAACTATTATTGGCAACCAAAAGGACTTGGGGATCTTTAAAAACTGTTATCCGTGAATATGGCAAGGTATGATGACAGTGGCTGAAACAAAAGCTAGTCGCGACAGCACTATCTTTATGCAGGGTTATCATGCTATCCTGGCTGTTGCAGTTGGTATGCCCACAAGATTGGTACTGACAGCAGATCCTTTCTCATTGGTATGCCAACTAGTGATGGTATGTTCAAAATCATTTATGTAGTCGCTAAGTTAGTCATGTATTCTTCCAACGTAATCATTTCTCTTTTAATACAACAACATATACATAATACTTGTCGAATGATGAATATTTATCACATATACATTTAATTTTACATCAAAACAACTACGTCTTAATGAAAGCTAAGGTTCAATTTGTATTATTATTGCTGTTGTTGTTGTTATAATTGATCAATTGGGAACTCCAACCAATAGTTTTTCTTTTTGAAAAATTTGTGCCCTTTTGTATTATTTTTCTCATTTGATTGCACAACCTATGATTGCAGGTTGAACCAATAATGTCAGGCACAGTCGCTTGCGACGCTACTTTTGTATATCCACTAGAGGCGATGAGTAAGATAGGCATTGCATAACTTTATTTCCATTTTCTTTCCGTACTAGGCGTCTTTAATTTATTATTTTGATTACTTTTTATTTTAAAAACAAGTTGATATTTTTTAAGCAAGTATGATTTATTATATTTGAAGTGTTATCTGACTTGTGATGAGAGATATTTTAATTTTAGAATGGCAACATGGTGAGTAAAATTTTTTGTTTGATGTTAGAAAAGTTATAAAAGCCACTATGCAAGAGCTTGTTATCTTGCCTCTGCTAATGTTATTTACTGTGTGCATGATGATTTTCAACGTAAGTACGATGATTTCATAGAAAAATTTGACGACGAAGATGTGAGTAAAGTGATCCTACCGCATCAGTCTACTCATCCAGATATTATTATAGATTTACTTTGTGTTAGGTGTACACCTCTTTATTCCAGCATTTTATTCTTTCTTAATATGATTGGGATGTAAGAATTTGCTAGAGAATTATCCTGTACGTGTCTTTTTTTGGTAATTGTTATTATTTTGTGATTTTGATGGTTATATTCTGTCTTTCTATTTCTGTTCTTACGACATCATCATGAGAATTATGAGTTTAATTTAATTTTTAATTTGCTCCAAATGAACAGGAAGAACATATTATTGCTTTAAGCTAAAACAAGGGAAGAAACACATGCAGTCGCGGATCTAGCTTTTTATTGCCTTTATCTAAGGGTTCCTTTTGATGACGCTGTGACTCATGTGCGAGGTGAATATAAAACAAGAACGAGCATCATCGAGATGTGGGCTGAACAAAATAGACAAATGATCAAGGTTTAATCTATTTACGCTTAAAAATTCTTCTCTTGAACAACATTTTCCATTTGAGTTATTTGGCTTTCTTTGTATTCTAGTAAGCAAGTATGCTATTTAAATCTTCTTATACACCGGATACTTTGTTCTAGGTTTTGTGATTGAAAATATTTGAGTTTATTTACGGCCTTTTTGTATGTGGTTGGACTCGTTTCATGTTAGTTTTTAGTTCGTTAAATTCTCTTCTTTACAGACCATCCTTCGAACATGCATACTATTTGAGCAGTTAGAGAAGCCTAATTTACCATATCAAACATTGCCACATTTCGGCAACATGCTTGAGCAATCCATCCTGAAATGGTGTCTTCATTTATACCAGTTTTTTAAACATGCTTAACAAATTTCCGTTTATTAAAATTATATCACTTATACTCCATATGACTCGTATGTGCGTGACACATGTATTTGTCACTCTCTTTTTTTTCTGGGATGTTCTCCATATGAAATCAGTGGCCTTAATGCAACCTAGCTATATAGGCATCACTTTTCAATTTTTCACATTGTTGCACGATTTTGAAATGCTACCAATTCCATCCTTTCGTGTGTTTAGCTGAATGTTCCTCCATTAACAAAGTGGGGCTCATTTCTAAAAGACAATGAGACCACGCCTCAACATCTCGTTAAGGGCATTTTCGGAATAATATTTTCCCATCCTTTTTTAATCTGATAGAGTAATGTGGAGTTAGATCTTCTTTAGGATAAGGTAATTGCTTCAAAAAAACTATGCTTTGTGTTAGACCAAAATTGCGCCGGGGAAATAAACTTCTTTCAAAAATCCCCTTAACAAGACGTTGTGGTGTTTCATTGTCTTTTGGAAGTAAGTCTAACTTGTCACGTAAGTAATTAACAGAGAAACATAAAATCGAAAACGCAAAATATATTGAAATTGATAACATTGTAGAACACTAGGTAACAATGTGAAAAAACTTGAAAAGACAAAAGAGTGCACTTTACAGGGTCAAACTTGGTTGGTACGTAGGACCATTGAATGGTTCAAGATTCATTTGGAACTCACCTCAAATTAATCTGGGATCATTCAATTGTCATGCCATTGAATAGTCCGTACTACCCAAAATTTTTCCCACTTTACAATAATAAGTTCTAAAAAATAAACAAATTTGGGTTTATTGAAGATTTAAAAACATATATATTATGGTGTTTTCTTAGCCACTTCACATAAGCATTGGCAAAGTTCTTTAGGCTTTGTTAGCATGACCATATGGCCAGATTCTCTAATCAACATCACTTCTGCATTCGGACCATTCTCAATCATCCACCGTTGAAATTCTTCTTTCATCACCTCATCTTCTTCGCACACTACATAAACCCTAGTCACCGACCCAAATTTGGCTTTTGTTAGCAACCCCTCCTTGTTCATGTCTTCCAAGAACAACCCAGATGGCCTTAGCAACCTTTTAGCTAATTCTTGATCCTGCATGCCAAAATAAAATCAATACGACTGTGTTTTGATTAATCATCGGGACCGTTAAGAATGAATCCTACATTGATGAGAGAAAAGACCTTGTATGGACTTATAAATAAATTAGAATTATAAATAAATTAGGCTACTCTCCATATTGCCAATTGATTTTATGGTGAAACCTCAACTTTCTTCGTAGTATTAGAACATGTTGTCCCATATGTGAAGCCTAACGGTCACACGTGCTCCACGTCACCCGATTTGTATTGTCTACATGCTAGACTTGAAAATTCATCATACGTGAGGGGGCGTGTTGAGAATGAATCTCATATTGATAAGAGAAGAGACCTTGCATAGACATATAAGTAAGTTGAGCTACTCCCGTATTGCGAATTGATTTTATGATGGAAAATCAACTTTCTTCAACTACATTAGTATTTAAGTTGAGTAGGAAACTATTAAGAGGAGATAGAGAGAGTTTGAAACTAATTACAATAATTTAGAAAAATGAGAGTTTCAAACTCAGAATGGATAAGTAAAAACTCAACACCCTGCACCCTAAACTATTGGATGACATGCGAGTAGGAAAACTAACCTCTGGTTTGCAGTGCTGGTACAATTTGGCTGCTATATATTGTGAACCAAACAGAACTGAAGTCAGCTGATTTTCCTGGTGGTTTTGTCCAAATGTAAACTGGCAATCCAATAACGACTCTGCTGGGGTCCTTTTCAAGTACTTTGATTTCCATCACATAAAAAAAGAAGTTAGAAAGCACAAAGAAAAATTAGTTTAAACTGAAAACAAAATTATCAAAACGTCCCCCAATATCGATCAGAATTTCTGACGCAGATATGTAACAAATGAATCAAAATATAAAATTGAATACAAAAATTACTTCTTGTATGAGGACTCCGGGTGGAAAATTGTAATGAGGCAAATAGGCTGTGACAAAAACTGCAACCGAAATCTTCTGAGGAAACATCTCCATGGCTAAAGATATAGGAAGGCCGCCATAGCTATGACCTACCAATATCGCCTTCTCATCTTCAGGAATAGATTCCATGAACTTCACCAACGGCTGGACATAATCCCAAATGGAAGTGACCTCATGAATCTGCTTGGAATCGATTCCGGAACCACCGAGGTCCAACGCAGTGACGCGGTGGCCGGCGTGTTGGAGTAGGGCAACAAGCTTGTACCAACACCATGCTCCGTGGCAAGTGCCGTGAACTAAAACGAAGTGTTTTGCATTCTCCATATTCCTTGATAGTAGCTTATGAGAAACCAGTACGAACATATATATAAAGCCAAGAGGAGAGAGAAACAAACAGAAACAGACACCAAAGGATATGGACGGGAGATGTTTTATTTCCAAGTTTGTGAACTGTATTGTCAATCTTTTTTCTACAATCCACTTTGTGTGAATTAACGGGATATTTGTCACGTCTTGGAAACTTCAATTATTAAAATGTTAATACTGTATGGTCCCTTTATTTCATTACGATTTGCCAATTCCTTTTCCTGAAAAGTTTTTTTTTTTCTTGTTCAAAATTAACAATTTTTCTTTAATGTTATGTAGCACTGAGTTGATATAAAAAATGAATAAATAAAATTAAAAATAAAAAATTTAACAGTTGTAAAATTTAAATCTAAACACTAAAACACTCATAACACTAAGTACTATGTAACATTGAAACCGATATCAAATTAAAGCAAAGAACAGAAATTCTAGCACGTAAGAAACACGACTTTTTCGTCCAATAAAATCACACGATGGGTCTCTTAGATCAAAAACTCTTGAGTACTCCAGAGTACGGATTTTTTAACTATTAAATCTTAATTTTTATAATTTAAAACAAAACTCTAACAGTTAAAATACTTAGGATACACGATCCGGAATATGCAAGAAAGTCCCTCTCAGATATCCCAAAAGATACAGATTGCCAATCTTATAGGGACATCTTCAGTGATGCAGGAGGATTGGCTTTACAAATTTGAAGATTTTATCAAAAAGACAATTTTGATTTGAGTTATTGTACCGACATATCACATGCAAATAATTTATTATTTTCCCTTTTTATCCTTGTTGATTTTTAGGTGGATTTATATTATTTGGGAATTTGTAGGGATCTCGTTGTGATTGAATTATTATATCATCTGACATGAATTCAATATAGAAGACTGTAAAGGTTTTGAAGTTATTGAATTTACAAAAAAATTTGGGTGCATATTCTGAACTTTTTAAGTGTTGAATTTTAATTTTTATATTTTAAAACAAAAATCTAACATTTAAAATATCTGAAGTACTATCACGAACACATGCTAGTACACTATATGTTATAATATAAATAGAGATGTATCAACTTGTGTTCCGAATACATAAAAAATCTCTCCAAGTTTTGAGCGCCAACTGTATTCATTTGCTGCTTGTTGTCTTTGTCACTCACATATTTGCCAATATAATGGCTACTAAATTAGCCAAGTTGAATTTTGTTTTTTGCTTTGGACACCTTTTTAGAAAAATCTTAGGTGGTACGTACCATTCAATGGTACCGCTATTGAATGGTCCATATTCATTTGCGGTGGGCCCCAAATGAATCTTAAACTATTCAACAATTCGTACCATTGAAATTTGACCCCAATTTGTTTTGGTTGAGAACTTATATTTAATTCGGGATGTCCTCTTACCGTTGTCAATTGCTATCATCATTTGCAGTTGACACTTTATCGCAGTGGCGAAAAACAATAATGTCTATACACCCTAGTGCAGGTTCAATCCCCACCGATCTCCTCCCCCCTAACATTTAACAATTTAACCCACTAACGCTATCATTTCTCTTAAAAAAATTGCTATCATTTCACTTAAAAAGGGAAAAAACTAAAAAATAAAATTGTACACATAGCTATGAGTACATTAAAGTGTACCCATTGAATTTTAACCAAAAAAAAGTGTACCCATTGAACGTATCCATAAAATTATGCTACATCCTGCAAGAAGTGGTACATTCTGTAGGGTATTTAAACTCAATTACAAAGTGGGTAGATGTTAAATGTAGAACAGTGTGAAATGTAGTATGTAGAACATTGTAAATGTAACAATATTTTTTTTTGTTGGAAATGTTGTGTACTATAACGTTATAAATGTACCCATCTTCGTCTTATTACCAAATAAATAAATAAAAAATGTACCCGTATTTAACAGGAAACAACAAAAGATTTCATATGCTTTAAATTTTTTGTGACAACAAATGTCCTTCAATCAAGATACTAAAATGTACAAAGTTTCAAACTAAACTTTTAAGCCGGGATCAAAATATCCCCAATTCAATATATACAAGTCAATGGACGATCCAGAAAGGATGAACATACATGACTGAAGATAGAATAGGAAGAAAGGAATATTTACATAAAGATTATAACAATCTACGCACTTCGAGTTTACTTTACATAGAAACAAACCTTGCTCGCAAAAGGTTATCGGTTTAACACATTCATGGACCTTTCGAGTCGTCATCAACATGAAAATTGGCTTACTTTTGAAGCAGATTAGAACAACGGTATGCGCTCACAAACGCAGATAATCAGCTCAGCATGGTTGGATGACCAGTCTGCAGCATCCTCTTGATCATGTCCATCCCAAATGGAGAATCCGAGGAACTGACCAAGGCAACACAAATATCAAATCAGCAGTCTAATCATGAGATTCAGAGAAATTTCCTTAACAATCATAACAAAGACAACACCGCCAATAACAATAACAACTCGTTAAGAAAACAAGAGCAAGAAGTTAGGTGCAGTCAGTCATATTCGTCAATTTGCAGCGAACAAAGACAAGGACATAGGCTTCACCTGTACATTAACTAGAATTGCATTCCAACCTAAATCAGCATGCTGGTCTTGGTAGATAGAACATGTGTAAAGTGGTATGACAAAGTCACATTTATGTAAGTCATAATAAATTAGATCCACATCAGGCTTGAAGATTCAGAACGTACAGTTTACGACTGATTCATAAGACACTCATTCCTAAATCCTATGTTTAACCAAACTCAGTCCACAATTGTCTTAACCTTTCTCTTAGACAAAGTACTTTGCCAATCCAGCTTGTCAATATGGCCAAGGAATTGTCTGATCATGCGTATATTTGGACTGTCTAAGGCATTAACATACATGTTAATGAATCAACCATCACTTTTTTGTCTACCTTTTCATGCAGACATACATACAATCCTGTGTTAAAAGTACATGCCAAGAAATGTACGTCTGCTCACGTGTGTAGTGTACAGACATGACAAAATACAACCTAAATGAGCGTCCTAAAGTGAACCCAACTAAAATTAGCGAACCAATCTGACTCTCTCACCGGATTGTCATCGTTTCTGGCCCAGCCCGCCTCCCCCTGCTTCTGCTTGTGAGAGAACTGTATAAATAAATCGATCGTCTATGTGCCCCCCATTTAATTAGGGTTTCGAATGGAGACGATGATGACAGAGAACAGCAGCGCCGCGACGCAGCAGGTAACGAAGAAACTGCAGAACATGGTCATAGACGATCAGCCCGAAGAACATCCGAAGCAGAAGTTCTCTCTCTTTTTCCACAAAAAGAATCTCTATGGTAGACTGGTACCTTCTTCAATCTCTTGTTCTTATTCTTACTTTTGGGCGTCAATGATTATATATTCTTTTTATTCACTCAAAGACAAGATGTAAGATATATGTACCAAGTTTGAAAAGATATACGAATAAGAGCAGAACCAACCTTGGGATAGTAATTTCACAGGAAAGAGACTGCACCCTCAATATTTGGCATAGGGGAACATGATCTTTCTTCTCATTCACAAATTTTATTGAATGAACAAAACCTCATGAAGAGATGTCATGCCGATGCTCTGCGAGCCTTTCTCTCGTCCAATGCACTCTCTGCACTCATAGGTCAAACAAATATAAAGGTCAGGGTCAGCATAGCTTCCAGAAACTGAAGCATCAGAGAACATCCAGCGCACAATAGTAATTGAAATTTTTGGATCATTCATAACTTTAGAATTATGAGATTTGCCAGAATGTGCTTTGGGGTGTTGGGCCACATTCAAATTTATATACCACTGTTCCCAGTATAACCTTTTCAGTTTTGTGTAAACCAAGTTGCCTGTTTGTTTTTCACTAAAGAAAGACAAGCAGATCTGCATCGCAAATCATGGCATTTAATTAGGAACTTTATCAGAAAATATATATACTGAGAAATCAAACAAATGATGCAAAATCATAATTGAAGAGAATTATCTCCTAGCATTAAGAAATTTTACTTGTAATTGTATGATTACTTAAAACCAATGGCAAGCACAAAACCTGACTTTTCTTGTTTGGGTGTTTCACCAACTAATGAATTGTCAATTCTCTCATCTATTTTCTTTTCAAGTTCAATATCTCCACATTGCACCTACAAAGAGGAAGATTTATACACAATGCACACATATATCAGAGGATAAGATCAGAAAGTGTAGCCTTAGCTCCTCTCCACTCATCGAGGATGATTAGAATATCAAGCATTACAATCATGAAGATTCATCTCAAAATAGTAATACAAGGGAAATGGAATCTGATGCAGAACATTAATCATTTCCTGCTGAACTGTCATTGAGATTGCAACAGGTAGAATGAGTTGCATTTCACACTTGGCAGTGCATCGCGAAAGTATGCAGGTAAATGGTTAACTGAATGTTAGTGCACACTATTATTTGGATAAAGGGAAAAAGTGATTAAATACCATCCCTATAATCATTTCTCACTAATCTAATAAGCTGGGACAAATATACTGAAAGGCAAACAAAACCAATGTTTAGAACATAAAAACACCTACATATGTAATTTCGAAAAGTTCCTAAATCAATATCTTTGGGCCGCACAAGACCTAATGCCCGATGAAACACAATTGTGTGAAGTATGCCTGCATTCAATTTTAAAGTACTGTAAGTTCACATGAAAAATAAATATAGTGATACTGTAGTGAGTGCAGGAATATGCATCTTTATGTAATTAAAGGTGAACTTGATGCATTAATAAAATTGTTGAGAAACCAACACGAAAACTTAATAGAACTGAACTGAGATGGCTTTAAGGACCAAAAAAGTGCCACTTGTTCTGTTGATCATGCTATGCTTTACTAGGCATTACGAACAACCAGCAACAAAATTTCACTCACAAGCTCAATTCTTTGAACATGTTTTCGTTAACTTATCGATCCCCACTTTTTATTGTAGCTTAGCGGAGAACACAGTAAAGCATGTAAAAGAAAAGTTCAACGTTCAGTAGTGCCACTATAAACACAGCTTTTGCAGTAGTTTACATTATTCAAAATCATATTGAATCATGCCAAAAAGACAACTAACAGCCACTGTAAAACCCAAAAACAAAAATTATACAAATATGAATGGAAACACATATCCCCATAATTTAAGCAAACACATTTTACATAAAGATACTTACTTAACATTAGTCATACTAAAACATAATGAAGTTTGAAACTGTTCAAATGTTCACATAGTACAATTTTTAAGCTCCGGAGCTTCGACACCAATTATACAGAGATATAAGCTAACACATACACACATATATACATAGACAAAGTTGAAAAACAGGCAAATTTAAACATTTGAAATTCAATTGATTTACTTCAAATTAAATTTTAACAAGAAGGATAACTTTTAATTGCTGAATTTACAGCAGAACTTCCTGCACTCAAAGTGCTCGACTTCCTGAAACAGTAAAATTCCAATTTCAATTTTCAAATACAAAAATTATTTCTTAAATTAGACAAAAACACAGAGAGAGAGACAATCATACCAATTGAGCTGGCAAACTTCACAGTTCATGGTGCGCTCGGCGATGGCAGGAATTGGGATTCAGAGCGATTAGCGAAACCCTAGCTTTCTGCGAGGAATTGGAGTGGAGTTTCGCGGGGTTGAGGGGAGCGATTGGCGTACGTTTAACGTTTTGATCGGAGTGGTGTTTGTGTTAAGTTTTAAGTAATCGAATGTCTTCGATCGTAAGTTTAATCCTAATCGATTTTAACTTGGCATTTGAAGAAGAGGTGCAAACTTTATTCTTAAATTTGGGCTTTTAGCCTTTTTGGTGGTTTTTGGGTTTTTATAAATGAGGCAAGACTCATGATGAGCCCCGAATTTTTCCTCCAAATTGGAAGTAGGCCCACATTGCTTTATGGGTTCTATTTGAACCCATGTAAAATATAGTCATTCATTCTCCATTTGTTTCCAAATTGTATAACCCCATTTTATCCCTTTATGGAAAGGGTGGTGATTTTCACACTATTTTTAACTTATTACATATTTCTCTTTTATTTTTGATAACCGAATTGAATAAATCAAATGCAAATAATCATCACATTAAACAGAGTAAGTGTATAAAAAGTTAAAAGAAGTGTGTTTATCATTTCTCTCTAAGAAAATAGCAAACTCTTTTCACTTTGAAATTACGATTTTCTACATTATTAGCTCCAGACCATCTATTGGGTGGAGATTCAAACCTGGGTTTGCAGGAGAGCGCGTGCGCTCTAACTACCGTGGTTACGCTCAAGCGTACACCCGCAACTACAAAAATTGTGGGAGCTATTATTCAACCAAAATAATTATCTTGCACTCATAACATTTCAATTAATTCCATGTAAAATAATGATGATTACTTAATGACTATTTAGGAGTGTCAATAATCATAGAATAAGAGGTGTCATGGGTGCCTATTCTCATCTCAAGATGGGGTAAGAGACTATAATTTCAGCAACAAAGCACTTATAAATTGTCATACTTGTTACAAGCGTTTGCCTATGATCTTCCTCCCAAAGAGTGACTTAAATCTGCTAAGCACCCACTCAAAATTAGCTTAAAGGTGGCACATTGACAAGACAGATAAGGCATGCCTTTTAGCCTCACTTTAAATTACACTTTATATTTTTTTCATACTCTTATTATGTATCTTAAAATTTTCATCATTCATCATATTCTTAATTAGGAAAGAAGAAAAAAAGTCTCTTACTATAAATCTAATATGATGCTTCTCAAATTTATATTGTTGTGAAAAATAATCATATTTAAATTAGAAAGCCATCATTTTATTTGTGTCTTAGACCTCATTTTACATTGGGCTTCAAAAAGAACACATTGAAAATTGATCTTTGAGAATTGGTAATAACTGGCCGCATCTAAAAAGTACTAACTTTCAAGCTGGATATTTGGGTTCCTATACCTTGCTACACCATTAATACATATTTCCAATGCATGGCTAAATTGTGAAAAGGTATGTTAGACAATCCCTTGAAGAGTGGAAACACATATAATAAGCGTATAATATACTGAGACGCATATGAAAATCCAACACTCTATCCACTAGAATAATGAACAAAGTAATATATGTTGAGAGACTAAATGTTACATATTAACATCAATATGTACCGAACAAGTTAGTACTATTGTCGTTGACAAGCGAGAATTTTTAAAATGTAATGTCACCATCAAATTATACAAAGCATAAAAGAATCATAATAAAAGGACAGAATTAGATGAAGAAACCAACCATATTATATCCTTCATATTTGCATGTAGTTAATTAGTTGAAAGTGATACATGCAATACCAACGGAATACTGTAACCTACAAAGTCTTCTAATCCTCCAAATTTATGCCTCCTAATTAGTTAAAAGTGATACAACTCAAATATTGGGATCGCGTCGTTGCTCGCAGCAATGGATGCTCACACCGATCTCACCCTCCTCCTCCTCCCTAAGTGGCAAGGTGAGCATCCAATGCTTCTTTGCGAGCACCGTGAGCCTACTCCCAAATATTGTTACCCCAAAGTCTAAATGATTGAATGTATGATAGACTATAAAGCAAACATTATGTTATTCTTGCAGGGGAAAGAAAGATGTAGCAATATTACAAGCAACAATTTACACCTTATCAAACAGTATGGACCTTTGATGTAATGACTCTGTCACATTTTATAATTAATCTTAATTCAGAAAATTCTTGGGTGGTACGTACTCATTCAATAGTACAATATTAAATAATCTAGATTAATTTGTAATTTCATATATCCGTTAGTCAAATTATTAATTTGACCGTTAAATGATGGTGTTGCAAATCAGCAGATCCTACTCATTTTGCCGATGTGGTCATTACAAATATACCACATAGGAAAAAAAAATTAAAAATATAATTCTTTTACAAATGTTAATTTAAAAAAATATATATTCTAATTTTCTTTTTGCCCGTAGTTGCTACAAGATTGGCTCTAATGGTCAATCATATGTTGACTAACTAATGCATGAAATTGCAACTAAAACATAAGTTGCATGGATGACATTGCAAATGTTTTAGAGATGATATATGAGCTGGGTAATTGACCCAAACTGAGGTGCAAAATATAATTTACCCTTTCTTTTGTGTGATACAAATAAATGCTTTTAATTTTCATTCCTCCTTAAATTTAAAAATGGATAAACATAAATTTAAGGCAAACTCTAATTTTTTAAATTTGTTTCTATTTATTAAGATTTGCATAGTTGATTTTTTTTACAACAGAAAAGTTTATATTTTGATGGGCAAATTGCCTCCGCCCATGGTTAGTTCTTCTTTTATCTTCTTGTACTCTTCACTTTTTCTTTCTTTTTATGCTCGTGTTATGCTACCCATATGTAGGAATTAATATTTGTGTTGAAATTTACCATATGGTGATAACTCACTGCAGGTATAATTCCTTTGATGAGCACTTTTGCTAATTGCCTCTTCCATGTGCTTAGTTCTTTCATCTTCATCTACCTTCTTTTTACCCTTTTGCCTGAGTTATGCTACCTCAGATGTAGGAATCATTTGTGTTGAATTTTACAATATGGTGATAACCTTCACTGCAGGTAATATATTTTTTTCTCCTACATGTCTTGAAATTTGCCATGGTAAATAACTCATAACTGTTTTTATAAATGTATCTTTACAATAGGTAAATAATGATATTTTCATACGCACAATTGTTTCATATCTCAAATATCTTTTTATAGGTAAATGAAGATGTTAATTTTTATTTTTATATATGGAGAATTGTATTATATATTAATATAGAAAAAAAGTATTATAAATGTCATTATCATAGGTAAATAGTTGTGCTGTTATCGTACTTGTTGATTGATTTCCATTTGAATGTTTTGAAGGTGCAAATCATATGATTCAAACTTTTAAATTTGAAAAAGAAAACATATAATTACGAATTTTCAGTTTAATTCCATATTTACTATTATGGGCAAAATAGTCATACAAATAAATGATAAATGTGTAAAAATTAGGTTTAATTTGAAACAACATAAATGCTGAGTTAAATTAAAAAGTAGTTGTGTTAACTAAGCATAAATCAAAGACATTTATTTGTGGATTTGAATGATTGAATTTTAGGCTTTTTGTTGAATTTGGGACGGTTGGGAATGTGGTTCGGTAGTACGCGAACCACGTACGGTCGATTATTCCTGTCCTAAGAGGAACTTTTTTTTTTGGTCTCCTAAGAGGAACTTGACATTAATACATTATGCATATATATAGAATTATGAGCATAAACATATGCATTGAGAAACTGAGCTTCATGATTAAGTTAATAATCTCAGTGGTGCTGCTGCCTGCCGGGCGTGATTTGGACTGGATGCGGAGTACCTAAAACCCATTACTTAATCTTGAGTCTTGAGTCTTGACAATGTGTCACAGTCCTAATTTGCTTTGGGTGAGACTAAAGTGGTGATTGATGAGAATATGATAGTGATTATATTTTATAGTTTCTGCAAGGATATATAATGTAAAACAAAGAAAAATATATAAGGTTCTATAACTAGTTAAGGTACATTATTAAACAAGAATCTAAAACTTCTTCTACACTTTTTTAAGTGTATTTTGTTTAGGATAATACTTGGTACTCACTAGTGAGTATCCTATATACTACTTAATAATTTGGCCCAATGATATTTTAACACATATTTTATTGTTTTAAAAATAAAACATATGCTATTTAATTTTTCTTGGGCTTTTAAAAATAAGGAACACATATCATCTTTTGATCTACTAAATCAGAAAAACAAGATACAAGTGCATCTACCAAATGAAAGGCACCCAAGATTATCCTTTTGTTTATATTTCATATGTATACAGTGAGTGTCAATAAACAGCTTCTCTTAATTAAAATTTAGTTTAGAGTTACGAAAATTGTTTATTAATAGAGCTTAAACATGTTTAACCTAATTATCAATCCAATTAGATTGTGAGTTATCTATTAACTTCTGAGGTTCAAGTTTCAAGGTTTGCTTGCTTTGGTATATATGAAAATACTAGGTAGGGAGATATTAGACTATATTTTGTAAACCACATGATGTGGCAAATTTAATAGCTGAAATTTTGTTTAAATAATTAATAAAATATATATCCATCAATCGCCACATCATATGTACTACAAAACATGATTTAAAATATGATATCTCTAGTATCACCTTTATATATATCCATAATCCATGTAATTAAGATATCATGACGGCTTCATTTTCTCCAAGCATGAAATTTTCTACCGTTTTGGAATATTAATTGAGATTAAATATATGTCTTCTAAATGTGGGAGTTGTTGAGTTGCAATTCTAATCATATAGGTCCAGGGAACATATATACTTGTTTAGTGTAGGCTAATTTAAGCATCCAGCACAATAGAACACTGCTTTTAAGGTGTTGTATTATAAGTATTGTCATACTTCACGTACTACTAAATACAACAATTTTTTATTATTATTTTAATTAATATCAACCGTTAAATTAAACATAAACTTAACTGAATCAAGCTGTGAATCTAATAATATATACCAAGAATTTTTCGTTGTATTATTTGTGCTGATGGGAAACCAGCAGTTGCATAAAAAATGATCACATGGGCTCCACTCATCAGTTTTGGTAGAGAATAATTCAGGCCTACAGTCCATACCAAACCACCACGTAGCAAGGTTTATCTGCAAGATATTAGCTCTGATCCTTTACAAAGTATGAATATTGGTGCTAATAAGGGTAACGTTAGAGAAACTATTTACTTTAATTAAATTTTGTAAATCATATTACGTAATTGTTGATGATTGGATTATTATTTAAATGTTAATTAATGTGTTTATATTTTTTTATTGGTGACACGCCACATGGTTTGCAAATATGATCTAAAAACGTCTACCCAACATTACCCATAATTCAAAGTTATGTTTGACTAACTATATTTTACACTCTTTTAAATTTAAAGTAATTTTTAAAATAAGCTATGAAGATTTTTTTTTTTTTTTTTTTTTACATTGCACTATAAATTTTAAAATTGTATTAGTTCATTAAAATAATGAGTTTTTTTTTTGTCAATATAATGTAAATGTGACTTACATGTTAATTATTTATATAAGAGTCTTAACTCCCATCATGTCATCAATTTAATAATTATCATACAATCAATCCAAATGAAGAAACAACAAATTGATACAATTTCAATACCTTAGAATGCAATACAAAAAAATAAAACTCCATGACTTATTTTGAAAATCACTCCCAATTTAAAGAGTGTAAATGAAATTAACCTTTGTACTGACTGTATCTAATTATGTTTTTTTTCTGAAAACAATTATTTAGATTTCAATAAAAAAAATTCCAACTATTTATGCAACTCGCGTGTGTCACATCCCCGACCGACTCCTCCGTAGCACGATATTGTTCGCTTTGGGGACATCATCACGCTTGTTTCTTCGAACTCACGAGCAACTTTCCAAAGGTCACCCATCTCTGGATTGCTCTTAGCCCAAACTGCTTAACTTCCTGAGTTCCGATGAACTGCCGCTGAGCCTCCCATAATGACACATCCCATCCCTAATAATACCGTGTATTTATGCTAGTTTGATATGTATTATGACGAAGTCAATTATGCACATGTATATGTGAAAAGTGAGTAGATTTAGAGTTGGAAGTGGAAGTAAGAGGCGCTACTTAATAAAACTTCATTATTATGTTGCGATAACAACAAGAAAGATAAGAATAAGAAGGAATATAAATATCTACATTCTCATGAGGATGGATAAGTAGAAATTAATTAAAAGTAGAACAAACTTACATAATCCGAGACACCGCGAACTACCAACCACATGCCCGGCAAGCCCACGCCTCACCGGAAATCGAATCCGCCACTAAGTCCTTCGAAGTGGCGCAAACATAAAAGTGGTGAGTGGGTCAAAAGCAAAGTTTGATAAAACCTTCACAAGAGCATACTATCCCCGCCGGAAAAAACATGTATGTTTTTAAAAATACGCTATACTCCCATATGATCCTCAAAATACTATAAGGTAATACTGTACTCAAAATCGACCGATCGTCAAAAACACTGCAATTCTCGAAAATCCAGCTTGATCGCTTGTTACAACCCGCCCCAAAATTTATGAAATTACCAAAATACTCCTCAGGGCAATGGCCGACTTTGCTGACTTTTCCGTGACGACTTGTGAAAATCTCATTTTGCATATTCTTGTTGTACTCGCCGACACGAGCGCGTGGGCCCAAACGGAACCCAAATTTAGGTGCCCGAACGGTAACAAGTTACGAACTTTGCCAGGTGGGCATTTGCACCGCCACTCCGTGTTGAAAATTAGGGTTTTGCGCTTTGTGGCTGACTCGCACAGCTGTGCCAACCCATTTTCCCCTCATTCTCGCACTACATTCTCTCTCTCCCTCTTTCTCTCCTTTCTCTTCCTACTAGCTTTACGAACCGAAGCCACCAAATCCTTGAACGGATCACGAATCCCACTAACGCCCAAAAATCATACTGAGTGTTCCTCTCATCATTGTGGACGGATCAGAGCTTTAGTTTCACAATTCGACTCCCGATTGTTCAAACTGACGTCAATCTGCTTTTGAAACTAAACTCACGATTTTCTCAGGTAATCAGTGCCATGTGTTTCTAGACCATTACCATCAGCTTAGTTGGGTCGGGAGTAGGTTCTTTTGATATAAAGTACATCAATTTTGTGCAAAAGATGAAGGAGAACGGAATTAGGGTTTCCCTGAAGCTTCTGGCCAATTTCAGGCCATCTCCGGCCATTTTTCCGGCCTCAAATTGGTATGAAAATGTTCTACTCCTCAATACCTTTAATTTGACATATTATACGTCCAATTTGGCCAAAGAACGAAGAAGATATGGGATATTTTAAGTTTAGTATTACCTATTATTTTCCCAGAGATTCCGGCGAACCAGACGTCAAGTACAAGGGAAGGATGTATGAGTTCGACTGGGAGCTCCAAGGACTCGGCTATAGGAAGGAGGAGAGGGAATATTTCAGCAATCTGCAGAATCTAATATTCCTAATCTGCAGGGGAATATTCCTAATCGCGAAGGTATATTCAAGTTAAATCCAATCTGGCCACGTCGCCAAAGGGCAGGCCGCGTGGTCGACGCTGCAGCGCGTGGGATGGTTTTCCGGCGCGTGAGCGGCTTTCCGACCGTTTCGGCGCGCGGCGCGCGGCTGGGCCAGACACACGCCCGGCTGACGCGTGGACTGCCAGAGGTTTTCAGTCTAATTGCGAGTCTGTCGCAAAAATAATATTATTTTGGGGGTTCTTCTTTAGGGCTTAATTTTAATTATTTTTAGGATGTTCTAATTCTATTCCCTAACTTTAAATAGGTAATTCGTCGCTCCGCACACCTGCAAGTGAGACAACGCCTGGGGAGATTTCACTCCTAATACCCGTGAGTACATTTGTTTTATGCAATGGTTTTTATGATTGAAATTAATATGCACTTTGATTTATATATGGTTTTAAGTGGTTTCAAAGCATGTTTAATTATATATATTTAATTCTAAATATATATACTTGTTGAATACTATTCGTACAACTATAATTAATGTATTTTATGGTAAGTACATAAAGGATAATTGGGTTATTTTGGTGATTTGAGATGATTTATCAATTATGTTCATATTTATGAATTATCCTAATTTATGGTATCACTTTTGCATAATTACGATTTGATATCCGGTTATATGGTTTTGGGAGATTTATTACTCCATGCAATGTTGATTACTTGGGATTTATAAACGGGGTTTTGGCTCCTAGTATCTATACATACGAGTATGTATGTATGTTTTCGCACACTTGGTATGCTTTCACTACGTTCTCGTAGTACTGCTTCATGGCCATAGGGACAAGTCTCACATGTTTGGGTCACACGCACCGTACTGTGGGTATTGTCCTAAGAAATACCTTATGCAAGCTTGTCTTACGTTTTATTTTGTTTACGGGGAAAAGGTTCCTACTAATGCAAGTGAGATTCCTGGTGTGACGTGCCGCGGCGAAGTGCTTATATGTGTGGTACTAGAGTACAAATTAGTGGATAACGTAAAGTGCTTGTACTCTGGATTTGAGAGGCCGTTCTCAACCCGTACATGGCATCGCGTATACCCCGCGTGTTGGTTTTTCCTGCATTATTATGTTTAAATTATGAAATGTGGTTTATGAATATTTTACATTTGATATGTTTCCCAAAAGATACTCATAAAGTACCTTGAACTATAGTATGATAGTATGTTTCACATTATACCGGATTTCCAAACAGTGGGGTTAATATGTTGAAAAGAGAAAGGTTTTGCGAAACTTTGATTTTTGTCCACTCACACTTTTTGTTTTTGCGCCCCTTCAGACATGAGATAGCATCTCGCAGGTCGAGACTTCTACGTGGCGCCTTCGATCTTTCATCCCACCATGTATGATTCTTCTTTTCTTCCGCCTTATAATAATATCCATCCCCCCGATATGGATAGAGATTCTAGGAACTCGCTTATTATTCATTCTAATGCTTCCAAATTTAGTACGCTCCAACCATGTGTGCATATTGACATCAATTTTGCAACTTTAATATAATTTAATTTGCTCACAAGTGTTGTCATGCATTTAATGGCTTCGCTCACTACGAGTGTCGGCCGCACGTCGTACCTTTATCCACGTGGGTATCGAGGTGGGGGGTGTCACTGTCATCCATATGTAGACACAAGCCCAAGTAGATAAGCCAGCGAGGAACAAAGCTAAGTATATGAGTAATACGCCGAGTACTACAATGACGCGAGCCCAACACAATCGTTGTGTGCACAGTGTGTCATAAGTTCGAGTTGCCTAGTGCAACCTATAGAACAAAGCTAGTACCTACAATGGATCCACAGCAGTTTGCGTAGCTGCATCGGGAGTGACATCTCCAAACGTCAAGGCTAGTCCCTGCCATTGGATCGAGTACTCGATACCGGGTGTTCTACATCTACTCTGATGTGCAATAGTATAGAAACATGTATGACAATTATAATACGAATGTTCTACCTCCAACAATCGCATATGATATGAGTCATGCTATCAGCTTAAAGAAATAAAAGGAAAATCATACATAATAATATATTTATCAAAACAAAGACCCACTCACTCAATTGTAAGTAGCCGGGTCGTAGCCCCTGTCTTGGAAGCCCCTTTAGCTTCTAGATAAGTCTCACTCCATAATGCAGAGATATTACTATAGTAATGATTAAACCTCATAAAGGTTACTAATTAAACCAATTAACGACCTTTTATCCCTTGCTTGCTCAACACTGAGGTCCAAACACTCCGAAAAATACCATACGTACTGCCTTGTAGAAGTACACGCGCATGAAGTCGCCGCATCGACGGGGAAGTCGAAAAATAATGTCCCACGCGCCCCACGTGCGCTCACTCAAGGCCCACTACGGCCAAAGCAGCTCACGCACGGCCACGTTGGCCAATACGCCTACCAACCGACGGCTGGGCTGACAAATATTGCTAGATGACCCAATATTCAAAGATTCTCGTTAAATCTAATCTAATATTCTAACGGCATTAAAAGGAATATTTCCGGTTTAGATAAGTTGCTGCTGACTTCATCGATGTTCTAAGCCGCCGCTAAGCAACTAGCTTCCGCTCGCCGGGCGCCACGCCGCTGCCGCCGTCATCGCCGCCGGAATTTTGGCTCTGGCTTTTCCGGAGAATTTTCAAATTCCATAACTTCTTCATTTCTGGCCAAATTTTACATTCTTTATATCAAAATGAAGCTAGAGGAGTAGAATGACGGTGTAGCTTTTGTTTGGCGGCATGGGTTTAAATGGCCCAAGTTTGTTTAAAGGCCATAGCCATCGTAGCTTCACGATCTTACGTCAAAAACTCAACCAAATCAAGCAAATGACATATGAAAATTCATGTACTAACGAAAGGAATCCGATGGTGGTAGTTAGGAAACCTCCTCACCTGTCTAGAAATTTGGCGAGCAAATTGGCTCAAATGTCCGGTTCCTTCCGTGTGCTTTTTCCACAAACAAGCCGGAGTTTGACCTAACGGTTTGCACCGTCGAGTCCAGGGTGTTGAGACGAAGATGGTGGTGATTTGTTCGCCTTAGTTCGATTTCCGGTTCAGCCGACGCAGACCGGCCCACAGACAAAGGAGAAGTGAGAGAGGGAAAGAGAAAGAGAAATGGAAAAAATAAGGAAAAGTGACGGAAGAAGAGAAGGAAAATATATTTGGGTTTCTGGGGGGTATTGTGCACCCACTAAAAACAAAGAAAATTACATCCCGTACAAAATAAATACGCACGTGTCCAAAATATCCCCTGAATTATTTTATAACAACTTTTTACGGATGTTACATAGAAGGCCTCAGGAGCAAATGAAGGTGGGCATGTACATATAAGGCACATCACCCTCTCCAAACAACACAAGGACACGAAGATGTCACAATCCACCCCACTTAAGAGGAACCCGACGTCCTGCTCATTACTCCGTACCGTAACTACAGAGTGGCCTAATACCATTCCGTCACATCCCGGATCGACTCCGCCGTAGCACGATATTGTCCGCTGGGGCATGCCTCACGGTTTGTTTCTAGAACTCACGAGCAATCTCCAAATGGGCCACCATCACGAAAGATTACCTAGCCCAAACTCGCCAACTCTGGGAGTTCGATGGAATCAAGGTGAGAGCTCCCAAAAGCGGCTCGTGGCTGCTTGGAGGTGGGCATGTACATATAAGGCACATTACCCCTCCGTTGGTCGATGTGGATATCACAATCCACCCCACTCCTATGGGAACCCGTCCTCGCCGCCGGCACATCCGTATCGAGCAGCGCAGTGGCTCCGATACCATTCTATCACATCCTGATCGCTCCCGCCGTAACACGATATTGTTCGCTTTGGGCCACACACCTCACGGTTTTGTTTCCGGAACTCACGAGCAACTTCCCCACCGGGTCACCCATCACAGATTGTTTCTAGCCCAAACTCGCTTCACTTCTCGTGAGTTCGATGGAATCCTAAGCCGCTGGAGCTCTGCAAAATGCCTCGCTAATCGGAAAGGCACGTGATACATAAGTGCACATTATCCCTCCGTTGGTCGATGTGGGAATATCACAGTCAGTACACCGATCTCAAACTCCTATAGAGAACAAAATCAGCAAATCTCAGTCTTGGTAACAAAATATGTAGGAGGATTAACAAGACCTTGATCATGGACCCTGCTGTACAAAAAACTAGCCATATTACTAGTAAGAACGCAAGGTTCCCAATGAGTAGAAGTCCTTCTTTTGATCAATCATTCATGGCTTCTCAGGTAGGTCTTTTTGATTAATTCTTCAATTTATAATGCTGTTATTTACAAGAGCTATATGTATTATGTATACTCAATGATTGCTCTCCAACCCTTTTAAATTTGCAAGACAAATGTGATTAATGATCTGCGAATGAATTAGGGGGTTTACTATATTTGTTCCAACAGTAAGTTCTTCTCCCATTCACTATCCAGCTTTGTCAAGAGACATGATCTATGCTGCCTCTGCACCAAGGATTTTATCCATTCTAGCAATTGTCAGGTTTGAAACCCTACCTACCCTACCTTTAATAGCTATTTGGCTATTTCCATATCATTTCCCGTTGTATATAATTCAATGTAGGACCCATAAGAGGAATGTTATAAGATTAAGAACCATCCATTTTTATCCTTTCAAGGTATTTGGTGTCGACCTTTTCTCAGTAGTGCTAGTAGTAGTACCCAGCCAGCTAGTTAGCTGCAACTCTATGATATGATATGCATATCCTTACAAAACGCAAACTGATTTTTTTTTTGATTCAATAGTTTGGAAAGAGACATATGTGAGGATCCCAAGAGAGTTGTATGCAAACAAAACCCTAATGACAAAATATGTTCTTTATGACGTTGAAGATTTTGAATAATCCAAAGGGACTAATGTTTTCGTGATTGTACGTAAGATTGATTTGGACCATCAAGGGCCCTAGGCATATATATAAGAAGGGCTGAATTATAAGGTTTAATTTAGTCTAACCCACTTTCAATGCATCCGGCCCTCTGTATGACCAAAGAATATTTTATACGAGTATATACTTTCAATGCATTGGTCCCCTTATAACTTTGTTTCTTGATATTGAGTTCGACTTGCAATTCACATCAGCGATTGCGATGTTTTGTACTTTTTATAGAGAAATGCTTAAAATGCTATAAAACTATGAATTTTGCAATCAACTTGGATCAATAATCTAAATCAAGTCACAGTCAAGTATTATAACTAAATTCACAAATGAAGTACTTCAAGTTTTTTTGTAAAGAAAATGTAATTTCTTTTGTCACCATTGGTATTAAAGGAAAATTATCATTTTTGAGAGTTCACGGCATGCATAATTCATATTATCCTTGTAATAACAAAATTTATGTGAAAGTGATCATAACATCATGGATATAGTTATTATATATATATATATATATATATATTTTTTTTTGGTAAACTAATATTAGTGACTTGCATTTCTTGCATAGTCTTTGTTTAAACAAAGGAATCAATGAATTGATGATCTAAGGCATACTTTTGTCCCCAATGATGTGGGAACCGTTCTCTAATTTTTATTGTATTTTATTTCTCTCCAAGTTATAATGATTTAAAATGCCCCCGAATCCAAGCAGTGAAAGTCCTACGTGGACGTTTGAGTTTTTTTTCATTTTGACTTCACTTACCGTATTCTGTAGTACTCGTCACTACAAATGCGTGCGAAGGAATACACCCGACCTCGTAACAAAAAGTTACGTTCGTTTAAATATTTAATTTCAAGCTTTGAGGTGTTTCGAGTCAGGTGTCACCAGGCCCCTTTCAAGCACTTTGGAAACCCAAGCCTCTTTTTCTCTCTCTCGTTTCTTCTGGATTTTCCTTCTCTCTCTCCCCTCATTTTTTTCTTCTTCCCTTAGAAAATCACACCTGCTACCAAATAGTGACCACGTTATTTTCTTCGAATCAAGCCTAACCATCACCACTCATCTTGCTTCCATCGTAACTCAGCTGAGTCTGAACTACAGAAACCGATTTCTCAAACTCCCACCGTTTGACGGAAATTGCACACTCGAAGAACCAAACTTTCGCGAGTTTCTTGCAAATCCCGACTAAGGTGAGGTTCCTAACCACCACCATTAGCTTCCACTTACTGAGTAGATGAATTTCCATACTAAATTCATGCGATTTGTCAGTGGTTTTGGAGTAGATTGACCTCGGGTGGTAGATCGAGACTTTCGTGCCATTTCCGACCACTTTGAACTCCAAATAGAGAGTAATTTTGTTCTCCTTCTCTCTAGCTTCATTTTGACATGTGGATCAAATGGTTGATAAATGAAGAAGTTACGAACTTTTGAAAATTTTCCAAACCGGCGAGTTCGCACGACTGGCTATTGGCGCATGGACAAATGAAATTCGTAAGACTCGGCTCAGATCAAGTTCCAACCCTGGCCCGTACTCGACCATGACGCGCTAGCTGGTCCAAACCCTAATATTCTTAGGTATATTTCTTTAACGCCGTTAGAATATTCGCTAGGTTTAACAAAAGATATGAATCTTCTCGTTAAATGTAACTATTGGCCAACTAACCCCTGGTTTGGACTCCCATTGGCCGCACCGCTTCATATAGCGCACGTGAGCGGAGGCAGACTCGCTCATGAGCCGCTGAGGGCACGGACCACTTTTTCAACTTCCGTCGATGAGGCGACCGTGACAACGCGTACCACTCGGTGACAATACATGTGGTATTTTTCTGAGTGTTTCGCACTTCGATTTGAGCGAACCAAAAATAAGTGTTATTTATTAATTTAATTAGTAACCTTTATGAGTTTAATCATTACTATAATGATATCTCATATGTGCAGAGACTTATCACGAGAGTACAAGGGTTAGGTAAGGCGTAGATGGCTACGACCCAACTACATATCTGTGGAGTGGGCTTTGTTTTGAAAACTAATATTATTTATATGATTTCCACTATGATTTATGAATTATTTTATATCATGCCATGCTTACTTACTTAGTTAAGTATAAAATATATTTTGTTGAAATTTGGAAAATTGTGATGGCATGATCATGTGTATTTTTATTTGCTCATCATACATGCATTCACCTAGCTCGCACTGTCCTGTCGACTACACCACATGTATGTTCACATCCGCACCGTTATGCTCACTTGGATCCATTGTAGGTGCGCCGTACTAGCTTGGCATTAGGTAGCTAGGACTCGTATGACGCGCTTAGCGCCAATCTCACGTGATCGTAGTACCGGCACAGACCCATTACACCTGTACTCGCTTCATGTAGCTACTTTCTACATGGGCTTCGTGTGTCCGCATATTATATATGTCGATGAGCATATATATGTCGCTGAGCATACTATATGTTGTTGAGATATTGGTATTTACTCATATTCTTGGCAAGATGCCTTATAACATTTTTTGACGATGAATATTATATATTATGTCGAGATAATGGTGTTTATCCATCTTTGAAATTTTCATACTATACGTAGTATGATTTTTGGAAATTATACAAGAATTTGCAAAGAGGGGTTATTATGTTATAAAAAAACAAAGGTTCTTTAGAAATGTTTATTTTGCCCACTCACATTTTCTCTCGCTTTGCGCTCCGGTGTTTTGGGCGGCGTATCTAAAGGGCGTTGAAGTTTCCGGTGGTTCCCACATCTCTACAACGACTCGTATGAAGTATGTCCCTACTAGTTGTATTATGTTTATCCTTACCAGATGAAATTATTCTTACGTTTCGGCGCTTTAGCTAAGTGCTCTGGCATCGATTACTTTGTACTGTGGGCCCGCACTTCACACACACTATTTTGAAATTAATTTCAGCAGCCTCTAGTTTTAATTTATTTTCACTTTACACAACACTTACACTTGGCTTTGTCATCCCTTTTCCTGATGTCGAACAACATATCTCGAATTTTATATTGACATGAATATCCGTATCGAAGTGTGTCAATGAATTGAGAAAAACAAACGTACATAAATTCATAACTTGAATTTTTGTGTTGTATATTAAAACAATTAAGGGTACATCATCAATCGTTAAACTCCTACACTAGCAGATTTAATAAGAAAAACCATTATGGTTCCTCTGCATGAATTGTGCAAAGAAAATGACAGGAATATTAGTCGGTACATGCTGCTAGAGAGAGAGAGGGAGAGAGGGAGAGTGGGAGAGAGGGAGAATTATTGATCACTTTAATCAAAAGAGTGACGAAGGGTGAGGAGTCCTAGAAAAGCTGTATTGCCGCATAAGGAGAGACACACATATACATTAGTCGGGGTCTATTTAGAATGTGGAATTTATCGCATCCCCATATTCCCAAACTCCAGATGCATGTGCTCATCATGGCATATCTATCCTGTACATTATCATTTAAAATTAGTAGTACTTATGCATACATATTCTTCTCCTTATTGCTCAACTTTTTGCATGGAGGATGAACACTAATTACACTGATGTTTTTTGGAATTTAACTCTGAACAACCTGACAAGCGTTGGGATTTATAAGGGGATTATCAATATACAGCGTATTTCCGATAATTTAATATTCATAAATTAATAATTTCAAGCAATAATTTTGGCTTGTTTGGATTTTAGGAATAATGTGCTAAATTAATAATGAGTTAAATTTATAAGATAATGTTGTGATCTAAAATTGGAGAGAGGTGCGGCAAAAGAGAGAAGAGAGAAATATAGAAGGGCATGAGGAATTGTAGTACATATTCATCATGCCTAGTGCCTTTTATTTATAAAGAAGGAGAGATAAAACTTGATCTCCAAGACCTCGCTTATACGCCGTACAGTCACCGAATAGTACTAAATAATCCGGTCTCGGATGCTCGTGCGCTTGTACTAAAAATAGTCGCCCGACTATTTGGGAACCGGGCCCACCATTTAGTACTTTCACACCCGACTAATTATACCCCCAAAACCTCCGTATAATTAGTGTGGTTCTTCCCTCTCGCCCTCTTGGTCACGCTTGAAGAAAAATGTCATTTGAATCAAGGGTTCAGCTTAAGCAACACTAGGCATGCTATTAACAAATTAAAGGCTCTTAGCTAGCATGTTAGTACTCAAAAATAAATTTTGCTCATGACTTAAGCCTAGCGTTAAAGAACCAAGACAACTCAAAATCACATTAAAAGTTGCATATCCTATACTCAGAATCTTTCTTTTGGCTAAGCAAAGGCTAAATACTCAAGAGGGTATTCAATCTCATCTTGGATGAGCACTTTGCTGAGGAGTTGGTAGCTTTGCAATTGAATCAAATTGAAGGTTACCTACGTATTTATCATCTCCTACTTCTAAGATCAAACCTTTCGTAGTTATTGCATTTGATGAGGATTTGAGTGAGTTTGTATGAAGAACAAATTGTGTTATTCACACACACCCTAGGCCTACTAACACAAGAAAAAAAAATAGTTGGTATTAGTTTGATATCGCACCAAACTACTGACTAATTTAGTCGCATTGTCCGATAACAGACATTATCCTATCCGACCGAAATAGTCAATCCAACTGAAATGCAAACAAGGCCCAAGTAAGTACATACCTAATAGAATAAAATCACTAGATTTATGATAGCATCCCCAATACATATCTACCTAGGATTTACACAACTACACTATGCCAATATTAATTGTAACAATAATACATTATAAAAATTCATATAAAACCCACGTAATACAATTAATAATTTCTTGTTACTATGACTTGTTTATTTAAATGTAGTTTTTGTCAAGTTAAATGTTCATAAATGAAATAATTAATGTAGTACATTGAACAATGTACAATCTATTTTGGGACAAACAAGTAGATTTATGAATTTTACTTGGTTAAATAAATATATAGAATTGTTAGTTCGTGAAAAACGAAACTAAATACAATGTACAATATTTAAGAAAATATGGAATACCTGAGAAATTAATAAGTTATTAATTAATCGATAAATTAATAAATTATCAATTTATTGATTTATTGATTATTTAATATTATGCTAAACTAATAGATTTTCTGGTTCCAAGTCTTTTAATTCTATAAGGCTTAACTGTAATTGCAAGTTGAATTATTCAACATAAGTTGTAATTTTATAAGTGAGGATGAATACCACTAGTCCTTAACTGTGTACTTTAATTCAAATTCATATTCTATTTTTGTTTTAATATTTAATGTGTATTTCATTCAATGTCTCCGTTAAATATTTGAATTTATTGATATATACATTTTAATTTATTAATTTTATTTAACTTCCTCAAATTATATCCTTATAAATTAATGTAGCTAAATGAGAAAACATTATAAAAAAGAATTAGTGATACATAAGAAAAATATGCAAAATTCTGACGACATGTCCCTAATTTCCATTGTATTTTATTTTCTCAATCGTGTGAATTGACCAAAATATCCTCGAATGGGCTAAGTGGAAGTCCTACGTGGACGTTTAATCTCTTTGAATTTTGACTTAATTGTCAGATTTGTAGTACTGCTGGGCGAACGCATTAGCACGAACTAGACGAAAACTGACGATAAATCTTAAACGTTACGTATGTTTAAATAATTCTTTCTTGTTTGGGATTTTTGGTGTGTAAGTTTTCACAGGGACCCTCCTGCCTTGCTAAATTTGGAAAACCAAATCAATCTTTCTCACTCATGTACAAATCACTCTCTCTCTCGTTTCTCCTTTTTCTCTATAAACCGAGAGTTTTTGTCAAAGTGGACATCTGCCACCGTGTTTTCATCGAATGAGCACCAAACCACCACACCGAAATCCTCTCCTCAACCCAACACAATCGCACCCTCCGATCTTCCAAAACCGCACCCAAATACCAAAACCGACTCCCGTAAAGCTCAAAACTTTGCCACGAAGCCTCCCGGCCGTTTTTTAATAATGACCGTCCAAGATCTTGGTCTAGATCAACTCTTTGTTGCCTCAGTAACCTCGTAATCTATTGGTTGTAGAGTCGGTTATAAATTCACCCGCCTTCTAAACTAATCGCATCAAGCCATCTTTTCTGAACTTTCCAAGCTTTTCTACCTAAACGATCATGAACTAAAGACTATCAGAAACCAGATTAACCTACGAACCTACTATAAGCCCTAGAAGTGGCGTCGAAGCAACCACGAAGAAGTTAACTTTCACGAGAATTTGGGTCTAATTTAGGAAAGACTATCATGAGAAGTACAAGGGCTCAAAGGCAAGACTTGGCCATTTAACCAATTACATATCGCATGGTTTTGTTTTATGAAACTTATATTGTTTATATTAGTTTTCACTTTGGTTTTCTCGAACTATTTTCTATCATGCCATGCTTTTTATTTCTTACGAGTATAAGTATAAAGTATATTATATCGAGATTTGTGAAACCGTGATGGCATGATCATACGTATTTTTATTTGCTCATTATACATGCATTCACCCGTGTCTAGTACTTATTCCTAGCTGTGACTAAATTTCTTTCACATGCGTGCTCACCTGAATCCATTGTAGGTGTCTTCGCCATTAGTTTGTATTAGTGCCTAGGACTAGTATGTGACACGCATTAGCGCCACTTTCACGTAATCGTAGTACCGAACATATATCTATTACACCAAATTCGTTTCATGTAGCTATTTTCGTATGGGCTGTGTTCATACTCCTTTGACGAGCATTACTATTTTATGTTGAGATATTTCAGAGCCATCCCATATCTTTAGCAAGCTTGTGCTCTTTATAATTTGCTTTTGGATGTTTTCTTATACTATATGTGGTATGCTTTTGGGAAACTATGGTTTGTGCTTTACAGCAGGGTTACTTATGTTACTAGTACAAAGGTTTTAGAAATAGTTATTTTGCCCACCAATATTTTCTGCTTGAGCCCTCCAGTGACTTAGTGTTAGGAAGGGGATTTTGTGGCGAGAGATTATGTGGTGGTTCCTTACATCGCTGTACAACAATATAGAAAGTTTAGTTCCCGTCAAGTTGTATATTATCCATTCTACCATGGACGGTGAATATCTAATATTACTCATCTTAGCTATGCTCTCGAGATTGGTTGCTTTGTACTTTGGTCCCCGCATCGCGCACTTGGCTTTGAATTTAATTTCAAAGTAGACTTTGTCAATTTATTTGTACTTACACTACAATTTACATCATGGGACTTCGCCATCCCTCCCGTGGATGTCGCCCAAAGATATTCGACCTTGGATATTGACACGTGATATCTGGGTCAAGGTGTGTCAAAAACGTAAGTGTTTCGAAAATATATTAATATATTAATATACCTAAATATTTGTAATCAAATGTATGTAATAAAATATATGTACATAAATGTATTATATTGAATTAATGTACTCTAAATGTCTGTATCAAATAGATTACCAAAATATATTAAATAAATTAATGGGCCTAAATGAAGAACACAGGCAGAGGAATAGATTATATAAATAAAAAATAGTTTTGACACATCCCTGACCCTGATGTACACGTGACACCTGTAAAAGTTAAGGTGCCGGGCCGACACCACGTAGGGTGACGAAAGTTTCTCAATTTGAAAGAAATAAGAATTAATTTGAATAATTTAATATCAATGTGTACACAAATGTAATAAAGTAAGAATTTATACAAACACAAATAGAGCATGGTACGTAATAAATATTACAATACCAAGAAATTTGAACTCTGGCCATACCACCGCCGACCGTGACACCCACTACTAAACTCCGAGGGGCGCAAAACAGTGGTGATGGGCCAATGAAGAAGAAATGAAAACTTTCCTTCGAAAGTAGCAACCCTCACTGGCCAAATCAAGTAATTGGTAAAAAACCTTTTCGTAAAACGTACTATAGTAGGTAGAAAATCGAGGTAAGTACGGAAATATACTTACCGTCCGAACGGGCAGTAAAGCTGCCGGTCGGCACACGCATTTATCAAAGTTCATAAATAAGATCTTACGGAAACCCAAAATCGACTGTAGAAGCTTCCGTGGTACGCGGAAAACCAAAGGTAAATCACAATCCGTAACTACAAGATAAAACCGCCGTTTAGGTATAGCAACACACAAGTTCATACAGTATATATTCTCATGAACAGCCGGGTGTATAAATAATGGTACGCTCATGTACTACGATCACGTGAAGCCGGCGCCACCGCATCACAACAAGTTCGAGCCGCCCATGCGACCTCTAGGAACAGTCGGGCACCTACTTCATGGGTCCATAACAGTGTATCTAAGGCATGTGAACATCATCTAAGGCCGGTCCCTGCCCTCGACAGCATAAACAACACCGTGTAAGCCTCCCAAGTTGAGCGATGAAACATACCACTAATACTGAATAAAACAAAGTGTAAATGAGTGAGGTAATTTCCTTTTTTGGGATAACCTTAGAACGATCATAAAGCATTTCTCTGGCCGTACCCAAATACCAAGCGCAAAACCCTAAATACATGAAATACCATGATACGCCATACGGGTACCAAGGTATAGAAATACTAACTTACAAAACTAGGTGAACCCAAAATACCTATAGAGAAGTTTACCATATCCAAGGTTCACTCAAATACTACCCAAGGCCCACAACGAAAGTATAAAAACCCAAGCCACAAGTAGGGTAACACAAGTAGGGAATTAAAATACTTAATTTAAATCTCTAAAATAAAGGGCCGAATCGATACTAGTAACATTGCATAAAAAGATAATACGAAATCACCAATTTAATGGTATAGAATTCCCAACAAAATGTGTGCCCAAAGCCCACTAATTTCCATAGCCTACCAAATACTCGGAAATAAACTAGTAAACCGGAGTAAATACTACTAAGCACAAGGTCTACCAAACAGCCATATTTAATTAAAAATCATTACCAAAGAGCAGGCAATAAACTAAATATAATTTCCTAAAATAAAAACACATTTTATAGCAGGAGTGCCCACTACAAATACCGGTTTGAAGTTCAAACGTACGCCCTCCGAACGCCAAGGGTCGTACAAACCTATTTTGGAACACTCCAAGATTAATAAGTAATTGAAAATACGAAGAAAACGGCGTTCGAAATCCGAAACGGAGTTTCTGGCTCCAAAACCCCAAAACCACCACCGTGCCGTCAGTGTGCCGCCGCACATGTCACACACGCTGCCATTTGGCTTTCTCTCCTCACTCTATATGAGATATCACCGGTAAAATGATTAATCTCATAAAGGCACGAATTAACTAATTAATTAAACCTATCCCTTGCTTTCAATTCTGGGAGGTCCAAACACCTAGAAAATTTACATGCATGGCCACCCCGGTACACGCCGTCACGAGCTCACCTGCAAAAACAGAACACGATTTGGATCTTCCACGCGCCTCTTTCACGCGCGCCAAGGTCGGAGCTGCTGGGTTCCACGCTGCCGCAGCCTCCACGCCATGCCGCCGCTGCTGAGTTTTCGTCACCAGCCGGCCACGGCTAACGTGCGGCCAGCTTGCCGGCTAACACGGCCGCTGCCACACTGCGGCCGGGCTAAGTTTGCTGGGCTAATGTTGCCGACACAAGAGTCCGTTTGAACTGCTCGCTGACACCGCGAAGGCTGCCTCAATCCCCGTCCGATGATCGCCAAGATCGGCCATCTCGCCAGATTCCTTGGCCGCCTAACTGGGAAATTGGTCGGACTGGGGATTTTTCAAAGCTTCATAACTTCTTCGCTAAGTCCAAATCGGTCATTCAAGTACCAAAATGTAGCTAGGAGTGAGGAGATTCAGACTTACGAATTTGGGGGCCGGTCATCGGGAGGTGGCCGGAATTTGGCCTCTGAAGTTTCGCCCAAAACACAACTCACGATCCCAGGTCTCCTTCACACGCAAGCTCGGGTTGGGATCCTTGGGTTCCAGGAAGTCCATTGGTGTAGTTTTGGAGGTGATTCGAGTTCGATTTCCACCGAGAAACAAGGAGGGGAAGCTCCTCAAGCCACCGTCGACTTCGCGAGCATTCTGGGTCTCAGGCTCTGGGCGGCCGGGTCGAGCACCGGCTCCTGATTGTGTGGAGAAGAAGGTCAAGGACCTTCCTCCGGCCAAGGGATGGCTCGTAGAGGAAGAGGGAGTGGCACGGGTGCCTTGAGAAATCTTGGAGCCTTTGTCTCGTTGTTTTGTGTTGCAAAGAAGACACTGAGAGAGCGAAAGATGAGAGTCAAAAGGTTGTGTGGACAAGGCCACATGGCCAACAGGATTGGGGCCCCAACCCAAACCACCAAACTGTCCAAATTTGAAAATACTGAAACGCTGAAAATTCAATCGCCCGTAAATATTCGTTCTAATCCGAACGACGTACGCCTCGCGCCTCTCTTCACGCGGCTCGTATCGACGAGCACGTCAAGAAAATACAAGGAATGCGTCGACGAGTTACGACGCAAAAAGTCAACCGAAGGTCAACAAGGGCAAATCCCACATTTTGCACCTCCGGAACAAAATACTATTATTTCTAACGGGATGCAATAGCTTACCCAAATGTCTACAACAAAATATATTATGACTAATGAAATAAAATTAGGATTAAATGTAATTAATACATAAATATTAGGAAGAAAAGAGAAATAAACATCTAAGTATAATTAATACATTAGGTGATTAAATGTATGCTAACAGGACATTGAGTCAAGGGACTAAAATAAGTTTTAATCTTACACAAGGTTTAGTCTAAAAGTGATATTTTTCAAGGACTAGAATGAGGTTTTCTATTTTAAATTTGTTCCACCTTCATATACTCATATGATGTGGCAAAGTGATTGTAAGCGCTAATCAAATAGTGTTTTTATTTCATTTGATGTTGATTTTTATCTTATTAAATATTAAACTTTTTCTCTATTGGATGTTAATTGAATACATCACATGCCACATTATATAAATGAAAATGTAGCATTACTCAAAACAAAACTTTCCTAGCATTTGATAACTACTTCGTTTTCAATTTTGTTTTTTTTTATTATTTTTTTAAACTAAAGACTTGTTTGGTATCCATTTTCAATTTTCAATTAAAAAAAGAAAACTAAAAACTAAAAGTATTTTCTTCTTTGAGTTTTCAAAATATTATTTTTAAAAATTTAAGTTTTCTTTTATTTTGAAGATTGAAAATAGTTACCAAATGAGTTTTCATTTCAATTGGAAGTCAAAACTAAATAGTGAACAAATCTCCATATTAGTGGTTATGATCAATGTTCTAAAAAATCGCCTAGGCGCCGGGCGGTGGAGGAACGATGCGATTTAGGCCAAAACGGGAGGAAATCGAGTGTGTGGCTAGGCAAATTTGTGCAATGGCTAGACAGCTTCATGATTTTAAATTCGCTAAGGGTTTCTAGGTAACTTACCCAAAAGCACAAAGTTGTTTTGTGTTTCTCTTCTCTTCTCCCGTCTCTCTCGCACACTACACAAACGCGTTCTCTCTCTCTCTCGCTCTCGAGTCCGCTCGTGCCGACTCGACTCGCCCGAGCCATCTCACACTCGCCCATTGCTAGTCCCCTAGACTTGCACACACGCCATCGCCAGCTCATCAAGTGTAGCTTGCTCAGTTTTATGAAAGTAGTTTTCAATTTTTTTTTGTTCATTTTAGATTTTAATCTTTAATTTTCTTCATGCCTAATTGAATGGCGTTGAATCTAGATGCACAATCTCATTTATATATATTGAATCATTGATTAATATGTGATGAAATATTATGAATTATTGAATTTATTTTTGAATTTTATTTTGGGTTTTTTCTTATTTTTTTGCATTAGTTTGTGATGATGCCAATGTCATGAAATGTTGCCGCATTGTCCTAGACTTGAGTTAATTGTAGTACTTTTATAAATTTAAGTATTCTTCATTTTACATGTTATTTCTCCCAAATTCAATACAAGTATATTTTTGTTTTTTTGGGCAAAATAGGCACTTATATATATGATATATAAATAAATTTACTTAAATCCGCCCAGTCCGCCAGGCCCCTATACGCCTCTCGACTAACCCTGGGCCGCCTAGCGCTTAGAATCTTGCCATATCCAAATTAGGTTATTTCCTCGTGTTTGTCAAGTTTTCCAAAGAATGAAATATGGATGTCACTAGGGGTGGGTACTTGAACCGAAAAATCGAAATCGAAACACGAATCAAATCACCGCACCGAACTATTTCCGATTTTTTACATTTTAAATCGAAACACTTGAACCTAACCTAAGCTAAAGTAATCGTTTGCTACTGCTCCAATATCCGAAACCAAACCAAAACTAATCCCGAACCGCAAAAAATAAAAAATATAAAGAAAATGTTTAATTTAATTAACATATTAGTGTCAGAGTGTAATTGGTTATTTGCAGAGTCTCATACATTTTAGTATAGACTAACCATCAGAACATGACCGCATCAAACCCGACTTGATACCAGCCCGACACACACCGAGACTCACAAACATCAGCCTCTCCTCTCTCGAGCTCTTTTCACGTCTCCGGGGTTCCCACCTCCTGCCAGCTTGTCTCCGAGCTCTCAACCAAACCTAGACTAATCCTAACCAATCTTCGATTGAATCGCTCCTCTCTCACAAACCCCATCCGCCCGCCCGAAAAAAAAATCAAACCTTCCAAATCTTGACTCCTTTTTTTCACAAAAATTACACCAAATCTCTGATTCTTCTCGCTGCTTCAGCCTCCCACGTGCACATGGGAAGAACTTTGAGAAATTTCAGATTAATTTTGGGTATTTGTGATTAATTTTTAGTGGTTAGGTTAGGGTTCATTCAATCAAGTGTGTGCCTGCAAGGTGAAATCTAGAAATTTGTAACACCCATTACCGGGTTCTTGTTAGAATGTGATTTACTTTTGAAGCCTTGATTTTTGTGATTTATTTGATGTTTAGATGATTTCTGAGTTGCAAGTACTCAATGATATGATGTTGACGGTTTGTTTGTTTGTTTTGGAAGAAGGCCTCATCTCGTTGAGAAATATGCAGAGTCAAATGTGTTTTTACGATAATTTTGTGAATAAAATAGAATAGAATATTGATGCAAGTGCCGATAATTATTAATTGCATGAGAAGCTTCTGTACCTTATTTGTGTAGGCGAGGTTGCACTATACCTCTATGACCTTGATGGCATCTAAAAATGTTGAACTTCTTGTTTCAATTAGTTTGAAATCGTTTAACCAAACCAAAACCGCGTTTCAAATCGAACCGAACTAAACCTAATGGTTTGGTTCCATTTCTCGGTTTCACCGTCAACCGCATAAGATCGGGAAACGAATAAATTTCGGTTTTAGTTTCGCTTTACCCCAAAATCCGCACCAACCAAACTGTGCCCACCCTTAGATGTCACCTTTACATATTTTGTCTAAGTGAAAATAAAACATGAAAAAATCATGAAAATTTATCCTTAATCTGCACAAAAATTATCAAAATTGAAAAGTTTGTGGTCTCTCCATCTTTTATTTTCACTTCTGAATAAAATATACAAATTAACATTTTATTAATGAATTATCTTTAAACCAAACTAATACAATCACCAAACGAGCACAAAATGTATGTGTTCAAATCAACCAAAATATGAAGCCAGTCTAGCTATTTTAGAATGTAAATGATATTATATGTTTGATGTTTATTGTAGAAAATATAAAAAACATGGGTTTAGATTTTGAGGGAGATTCGGCGCGAAACGAATCTTAGATTTACAAAATGGAACACAGAAAAAGCAGCTGATAAGGACTGAGCAGGACAGAGGTATAGTAGAGCAATAGAGTGCCCCGGAGGATCGAGAAGACTGCCCCACTCAACCCACAACCAACATTGACGGCGACCTTGATTACCCGCCCGAGCTTTCGCCCCGTCAGCTCGCGCGCTGCCCAGTGCCCACCCCCATGTGCAGTCTTGCCCATGTGTATCATAGACGTCTTTCAAGGCCCGACCTCCACTGGTAAAAGCATGTCGGTCTGCTCCTCGTCTATAATATTACGTCTCGCGCCCGGACGGCACGCGCGGTCAGATACGTACGTAGACAGTACTACTAACATCACCATCCATTCACCTCAATAATTTCTGAGATAATTTTTTTTTTTTAAAATTTCTTACTTACCAACCAAAGAAATAAAAGAAAAATATGCAAGGTGGAGCTGCTATATATGTAGTTTCATTTTCATGGGACCATATTTATTTATTTTTGGCTTCCTTTTTCATTCACATTTCGTTATCTTCAAAAGCAAAGTGCAATGTGAATGTGTTGTTTGGTGTCTCTAAATCGATATAATTTCTTTGTGTGTAAAACATGTGTTCATGAATTAAGAACCAAAAATAAGGTCCTTTTGAATTCAAAGCCAGCTTCCTCGGTCAATTTGGTTTCATGGGTAGTCATTGTTTGTTCAGCGACTTGGATCCGGATTGTAGTGCTATGGTCAAAGATGTAAACTGATCGATCAGTTTTGGCTTTGATGTGCCTGTTGCTCAGAAAAGTAGTGCTGCATTTTGCTTCTACCATGCATGCACTATTAGTTTTTCTAGTGTGAGAATTACACCGTTAGATGATATTACATATTCGGCCCAAATTCTAATGCATGTATTTATTTAATAATAGTATATTTAAATTAAAAATGTGCCATTACACTAATTATAAGATGTCAATAAATAATATTATGTGACAATGCAAAAATTTCTCACCATCACTCACCTTTTACAAATTCAAGCTATATATCTCCAATTTCTTTGGCGCTACAATCATTAATATGGATTTTTACGGTTTTACAATATTGTATATGATCTTCTTTATAGAATTTGACTGGCGCCACAATCATTAATATGGATTTTTACGGTTTTACAATATTGTATATGATCTTCTCTTTATAGAATTTGGCGTCTTTATGTTAAATTCACTATTTTTCCATTAAATAATTGTGACTTGGTAGAATGTGAATTAAGAATTGGCCAGAAAGAAATGTGAATGGAAGAACTTTAAGAAGTTTACACATACATGTATACATATATTGAACGCTTCAACGGGAAAACATTCACTATCTCTTTCTTCTTATATACAGTTTAAATGAACCTAGTATTAGGTTGTATTAGATCTGTCTTGGGCCTACCTGCTAACTAATCCATTCACATGCTTCACGGAGTCAATTAGATTTTGATTTACTGTAGAATTTCAATTGAAAATATAATTATTTAAGAGTAGAAATTTCCAAGATAAATTAGTAATCAAACATAAGCCTCTGTGTTATCTTGTAACTTAGGCGATAAGATTTAATCTTCATAATCAACAATCTTCAAATCAAGATGGCGATTGACAAATGGTTCCAAAAATTTGAGACATGTAGACCCCCCCAGCCCATTTAATTAACTTTATATTCCTTCCAGATATTCAAGTAATCCTAATTAATGAATCAAAGTAATTTGCATTCAAACCAATAAGTTCTCTGAAGGCAGCTCGTTCACACAATCATGTATTTTTACTGTGGGTTGTTGCCACAGAGTTAGAGCATAATTGGTCCACATGCATAAACTTGAATACATTGAATGAGCAGCTAGCTAACCGATATGGGTTACATCAACCTGATTAATTTCTCATTTTGTCTTATGTTCATGTAATTAGGTACAGTGTTAATTGCACGCCTAATCAAGCAATAATCATTCAATTCAGTTTTACGTATATGACCAAGGTCTCAAGGTCTAGAAGCTTGGAACAGTTCATACTATATCTTTCCAGCCTTCAATGTGAACTAGTTCATGATCTGATTAAGACTGCTAATTAATCTCAAATATCCTGTGATTGTGATTGTGTGACAATTTCTATTGTGCATTCATATTATAATATGTGGATTAGCACATTTAGACTCAATTGTTATCCCGCCACTTTGAATGAGTTAATCTTTGTATGATAGTTCAAATATTTGTCTAGTTAGGTTAAGAGATTAATGCTAGACTCAATTGTTCTCGTTTAAATGATTGATACAAGTCGATTTGGTTTTAGATCTCACGATGAGCCGCACATACAGATTTCATGGATGAACAGTAATTTTCAAATTATTACCAACAAAACTGATTTCGTGGATTATGGACTGTATTGTTGGAAAGAAACAATGTGATGAATGTTTCAAATGCAAATGAAATGTGCTCATGCAGTACTTGATCTCAGACAACAAACCACACGTTCGAATTATTACTTGAATTAGGCTTAAATTCATCAATGTGTTCAACCTAAATACAATAGCCACTAGCTGGGGCTCTCTGCCAGTTAGCCTTTTGGTGTAGTGTATGTGGGTGTGGGGATGCAAAATTGAAGCCATAAGTTCCGCAGTGGCTTTATAGTTGCTGTAGGGACATTGGCTTTACACGTACTTCCATGTGATTAGCCCACTCGAACTTATAATGAGATTCTCGAACAGCACTTCAGGAAGGAAACACAAAAGACCCCATACAACAAAGATTATTCTTTTTAGAAACTTGATTGCTATTATCATTATATATCTTCTTCTGTACTCCCCACTTCCAGTAATATAAAAACTTCCTCATTTTATAATGCCAATTGCCAAGTAATTCGTTTCTAATTTATGCAATGCAAAATGTTTGTGCACTAATTTAAGCCCTACTCTTCTCAAAAAATTGAGAAGAAATAAGCTTATTTACTTAAAAACACCTAGGATTTGGATAAAACAAAATTGCCTTTGCTCAATTTATCATTTCATTGAGTCTTTAATCAGAAATTTAGCACACTAGTTAAGCAGCTAGCTAGGCTAGAGTGACTAATTTTCCTTATCATATTTAGTTGGCTAGGCAAGAGCTGCATGGAGAATACAGAAGAAAAGGAGATTTTGATTTAAATTCCTTTCAGCTAACTGTTATTGGAATCATTAGGGAAATAATGCAGTCTTGTCACAATTATATTTTTTTCATAGGACAAAAGTTGGATGATCAGAAGGCTACCGGGGACTGGGAATTTGAAAATATTTGTCTCCCTTCCAAACCACCCACATCTGAATTCCAACCACCAAAATTAAATACCACTTTATGTAGTTTAGCTTAGCTATAGCAGTTAAAGTTGTTATATACTTTCTTCCACATGCATTAAACTACCTATATAGTAAAGCCTCCTCCACTATGCAACCCTCCATTCTTTACACCCCAAGAATATTTTGCCAACAAAGTTCCCTACAACTTAAGTCTTAAGTCTCAAGGCAAGCCATTTTTCTTTTGAATATCTATATATTCCAACTCAATATCCTCTTAACATAATATATAGTAGCTAGATCACACATATACTAAATACACAACAAAACTACTTCTCTACATCTCTTTAGCTTTCTCCACTAAGTACTAATACTCAAAAAACATTTTATCTTTTTTATTTGCTTTTCTCTTTGTTTTTTGGATTGTTGTAGATCTACAAAGAAGAGCAAATCAAAAAACTAAGATGATCCAAGAACTGTTTGGAGGTGCAGGCCTTAATAACATAGCAGGAGGAGGAGAGGGGAAATCTCGTTCTCCTCTATGGTGGTACTACTTTTCCTTCTTCTCCTTCACCATCCTCTCTTCCTCAACAACTACCACCGCCACTGCCACCACAACAACCGCGACAGGGTTTATCAAACACGGAGAACTTGGAGATGTCCAAGATGCGATTCTTCAAACACCAAGTTCTGCTACTACAACAACTACAACCTCACCAACCCCGCCACTTCTGCAATGACCTGCCGCCGCTACTGGACAAAAGGAGGGGCTCTCCCGGAACGTTCCAATTGGGCGAAGCGTGGGTGTAGAGAAAAACAAGAGTGTCACCGTGTCAACGGCTTCCAGGAAGACCACCGCCTCGAAGTTGAAAACGGTGGTACAGAGATTGGCCGGTCAGGATTCGGTGGGGGTTCGATCAGAGGTCCAAGTAAGCCCAATACTATGGGATCACCCCAGAATCTCATTTACTAGCCCTATTAAGAGCCAGTCATCATCAAAACCCTAACCCTAACCCTAACCCTAATCAACTTTGTAATTCTGTAAATGTGAAGGAAGAGGGAGGTATGACACAGATTGGGTCCCACATGATGACTACTGAGGCAGTTGCAATGAGTACTGCTCGAACCCTGGGGTTGGATCCAGTGTGCCAGGCTCCTTCACTTGACTGTGCAGCTTCTTTTTCTGGAGATACAACAACCAAAATCAAACCACCTTCCAAGCCATCACCAACAAAACGGTTTCATTGTTGGTCATGAAGTTCAAAGCAGCAATATTGGAATCTCAAGAATTGTTTCAGAGGCTAAGATCATCAACTTCACAATCAGGTAGTTATTATCTGACCATCTAAATAATGTGGTGATGTCTTCATCCTCCTCATCATTGTCTTCATCTTCCACGTCATCAATTTTGATCTGCCCGCGGTTGGCGGCTAAATGGGTTACTGAACCCGCGTTTACTGCGTGGTCATCTGATCTTCCAACAACCAATGGTATATCATTAGAAGTCTTTTATCTATGGGATTTCTTTTCTTTGTCTTAGCTTAGCTAGGTTCTTTTTTTCTTTTAATTTGGTTTTTAATTTTTTGGTTATGTTTGTGTGGGTTGTGATATTTATTATGGCTTTAGCATCAGTAGCTAATAGTTAATCCTTCCTTTCTTCTGTCTGCATGTGTGTTTTAAGGTGTAAAAGATATGAGGGTGTGCCAACTAAGACCAGGAAATTAAATTGAATGTTTGTTACTTGTTATAGTGGTCTTTGATGTTATCATCACATTATAATTGCCATAAATTATAAGGGGCTCTGCTTAATTGGATGCCTGACAATGGGGTGTTGGAATATTTTCAAACTTATTTTGATGCGTAATTCTTATGTTGGTATAGGAAAAGGCCAATTTGTGCACACTATTTTTTTTTAGCACACTCATGTTTATTTTTATCAAACAAATAGCCAAGAGTGTGCATTGAAAGGAGAGATTTTTTCAAATATCTGTTTTTAAAAGACACTTCATGTCATAATACAAATAGAAGAATTAATATATTTTTTTTCAAAGGCCCTCCACTTCAGACATATTTATTAATACGTATCACCATAGCTTGAATATTGATACTTGAAAAATTTTCTCCACATGAAGAAAGAGAAATGTGTAAATCATTATTTTCTTTATATATTGGGAAGTGTAGCAATTTTAAGGGGTACTTAGCGACTGTATTCCAAAATAACTTTTCATAAAGATCTTATAGAAGGAATATCTGAAAAATTAATAGGAATCGAGAGAGAGAATTGAGCAAAGTAAGCCTTGGTTGGCTAAATTTGCTTGAGGTTTATCTTTTAATATATTAATTACTTAAGTGAGGCGATTGTTGGGGTGGGTGGGGGAACATGAAGATTCAGGAGAGTAGTGTTTGGTTACGAGAAAGTGAAGAATGAAGTGTAAAATTTGCAGCCTTTGAAATAGTTTCCTTTTTTTTGCACCAATTTGATTTTATTGCAGGCGGCCGTCAGACGATTCATATCTCTACTACTGTAGCTTTATCAAAACTGGTGTGTCCGTTCCTGCTCTAATTGCCTGCTTCTCTGGAACTTGCTCATACATACTTATGCCCTTTGGGTGCTCAAACATTAGTTATTGCCACTGATTGCATTTCTCTTGGCATTAGCATGCATCTTTTCAAGGATTAAAGTTTCTATGTATCAGGTTCACTTCTGATGTTTTTGATTCCATATAAAAGCTTTAATCCAGGTAATTTTGATGAGGGGCTTGTTAAAATGGGAACAAAGCTTGTAAATGGCTTATAAGAAGGGTCTTCGCCCATATGGGGGCCCGCTCTCCTTTTCCTCTCTCGCACAAAGCCAAACTCAAAATCCATTCTCAACGCCGCTGACTCTTTCCTTTGGGTTGGGGTTTCATGGCAACCCCTTTTTTTTTATTGTTTTCCTTTTCCATTTCCTTTTATTAGCTAGGCCTGTGTATTGCGCCTGATGCCCATGGCTGTCGGTTTGAGAATGAAGTCAAGCAGCTTTTTTTCTCGGCTTATTTGTAGTTTTCCGGCGCTCGTCTCCGCTTTCTGGCATTCTTCGCGGTCTCCCGGTGTTCTTCGTTGTCTCTTGCGTTTTTCACTATTTTTTGCATTTTGCCAAACCCAACCCCCATCCTGCAACCCCTTCCTTCAACCCCCAACATCCATCCTATTCCATCTTGTTCATTTGCCTCTTCTCACTTCTTGCCATCCCTCCCACAACTCTGCTCAAAGCCAAGAGCGACACACCTGTTTTGGTTCTACACTAGTAGAAAATAGCTTGCACGACAAAACTTTAGGCAAATGAGGAAATTTCGTAGGGCAAGAGGACTTTAGCGACGAACATATAGATACATTAGTCCCGCAAAGATGGAAAGTGGTGGGAAAAGGAGAATTTGGCAAAAAGTGCGCGACAAATTGTTTCCGTCGTTGCCTAAAATATCTAGCGTGACGACGCGTCGTCACACAAAACCAAAATGAGCTTGACTTAGGAAGTACGAATGATCCAAATCGAAACTGGCTCAATTGATTCCACATAAATAATCTCAAGATCCGAGCCGCTACGATCCGCATGACCTCGTGACAAACTAAGGATAGTGATGATGATGAATCTTATGCAAGCGCCGAATCCGAACTACAAAGCAAAAATGATGAAAGGATGACGGCGATTTGTATTTTATTTATTCGACTAAGTTTGGTAGTCGAAACCTGTAAACTTGTAACATTGAAAAATAAATGAAAGTCAGATTGACAATTATTTTATTAAACGTGAAGATTCGCTTTTAAGCACAATTAATTACTTCCTTTACAAAAAAAAAACAAAAGTTTTGTGCTGTGCATAAAAATTACAAATACATCTTGAGTGACGACTATTTTGCCGCATAGGACTTATAGGTCTTAGGCTACTAAATGTAGTCGTTGCAAGAAAACAAAGACACTTTTTTGAGGTGACGAACCGCCTGTTTGTCGCTTAAACCTACGAAATCTCTATTCCACACCATTCTTTTTGATAATTTAAAATGACTTATTCATACCTGACGTAGTGTTTGTTAATAATGATCCAGTTGTTGTGTTCACATTGTCTTTCTTATTTAAAGAAATAAATATCTATGTGTGTTTACAAATTAACAGCTTGTAATGAAAATTGGTCTGAGCGTTGGAAAATTCATAATAAGTAATTAAGAAGTGGAAAAATTTTGTAAAAATATACAAACATTGTAACGAGAAGGTCTACAACTAAGCATGAGGTCATCTCTGAAAATCAACACTAGAGGTTCATATTATTTGGTCGACGACAACGCTACGTTATTTTCCTGCTATCATATCCTTTTTTAATTTATTTTTTCATCCTCGTTTTTTGAAAATACATCTTTGCATCAATGCAATAAGGTGAACGATCATCGTTTATATTATGTTTCAAATTTACAATTTAGTGAAATTTGTGTGTATTATAAGTTTATAGAAACTATATAACATCATCACAATTTTCAAGAACCGTAAATACGGGACATTCTATCAACGATCCGAACCGTTGATCTTATTGCATTTAGTAAAAATCATGTTTTCAAAAAGAACCGTGGATGGTAATAGTTTACTTGACATAATAATCTGAAAGTGTAAAATGTAAACGCTTGATCGACGGTTAAAAAATAATATAGCCTTCATGGTTTCTAGTGTTCGATTTTAAGTAGACCCCTTAATGAAAGTTTAGAATCTTCTCATTACGAGCGCAGGTATATTTTTTTTTACAAATTTTTCTCTACTTCTCAAATTATTTATTATGAATTTTCGACTCGTAAGTTAATTTTTCTTACAACTGCACTTGTAAACACATAGATATTTATTTCTTTAAATCAACCTGCTGAATATGTGCATCTTCTTCTTCAAGATCATTTGTACAAAAATTACTTCATTCGTACATGAATAAGTCATTTTAGTAGATCAAAGAAAAACGGTGAATAAATTTAAGTTTAGGCGACGAACAACCGATTCGTCGCCTCAAGTGTCTTTACGCGAAGAATGACAAAATTCCGTCACTGAAAACTTAAAAATTTGCCACCAAATTTTAACACCGCAAAAATTTAAATGGGTTTTTAAAAAGTTTTAATAAAAGTGTGATGAAATGATGACTATGAGTTTACAAAACTAGTTCAACATGTAACTTTTCTCTTCTTCTTTCTTCTTCTTCTTCCTCATCCGCAAGTTTTCTCCTTCGATTGCCAAAGCTTTTCTTCTCCCTCTCCCTCTTCTCGCATGGAATTTGGGATCACACTACTCATCATCATCCGCACAACCTCTTCAACACCCCAGCCTTTGACTACATAAACTTGACCAAAACCCACGAACTCCAAACCTTGGCTTTCGCCGATTCCCGATGATCCAAACCTCGCCACTCACTACCGTTTGATTCCCTCCCAAGGAGTCAACCCAGTATCTCGTACGCCTTTGCTTCCACCTCGAATTGAGGCTAATCGACAGCTGGGCACCTTTCGTGCCTTCGACGCTTTTTTCGATCTATTCCGCCCATGACAGGTGCCGTCTTGTCACGCCTTTCACTGTAAACATCTCGTGTATTGATCCCATCTATTGTGAATTCTCGAATTTGTGTGGTCTTCAATCTCATTAATTACGATGCTGCAGCACTTTTCCAACACATTGAAGTTCTGTTGTGTATACATTGTTCTATTATAAGATGGCTTTATCGAACTATTAGTCGAAAGCCTATTATTGAATTTGGTTGAATGCAGAAATAAATTGTACCTGATTGAATTCAAACCCTTTTTCTTCATTAAAGAGGCTTAATTTTTATTTTCTATTTGTGATAATCATAAGGCAAATAAATGATTATGTTTTTTTAAAGAACCATTATGTTTCAACTATAGAAGAAGATATATGTTTTATTTATTTTTTTATATTTGTGATAACTATAGGTATGTAATCTTTGGAATATATTTTAAGTTTAGTGCTGAATGCTGGTTTTCTTCCTCTAAATTGAAGTTCACATTATAGGGGCAAGTAGGTAAAGGTTTTTCTTCCTAATTTGTTGGCTGAACACGCACTAGACTACGAAATAGTTTGTCGTCTAAGATCGGAAGATATCTCTAACGACAATCATCTTGTCTTTAAACTTAACTCGACGACAAATTTTCTTGTCTTTTTTGATTGGAAGTAATATCTCCTTAGCGACATATATTTGTTGTCTTGATATTACATCTAATTTAACTAGAGAAGAACCTCTAATCACTAAACCTTTTGTCGTCCAAAACATATGACGATGAACTATTTGTTGCCTTAGATCTTCCATGACAAACTAATTTCGTCGCTATAGCAAGCTATGACGACAATAAATTTGTCGAGAGAACGTTACAAACGAAATCATTTTGTCGCCTGCTTTGTTGGGACAGATTTTAGACAATGAAACACAAATGTTTCTTGTCGCCTATACCTTTAGCGACGGGCTTTTAGCAACAGGCTGGTAACAAAAATTTTGTCTGGCTAAAGGTTTAGACGACAAAACTTGACCCTTCTTGACAAAAATGTTTTGTCACCATAGTAGGTTTTTTTTGTAGTCACATCCTCAAATGGCGCCTACTTTAGTATTATGAATATTTTTTGGAGCTACGAGCATTAAAGTCACACTCAAAAGAGATTCACTACTTTCCAACCAAAATATTTGGTGTTCCCTCACTTGAACAACAACATTCACAAACCCGTAGCTCACGGGAGAGCAACTTGTCTAGTTTGATTCTATATGCCAATCGAAGGAAAGAGTTGTTTAATATACTAAACCGGTATAAGCTTATTATCTTGTTATGAAGCTACGTATTATTATATGTTTAGTAAAAGCGTGTGTATATATATATATATACATTCTTCTACTCCTCATGTTATGTTACAACCTGTCCTAAAATTTATGTGAAATTACCAAAATACCCATAAAGGGTCAATGTTGACTTTGTTGACTTTTCGTGACGACTTAAAATTTATTTCTTTAAATATTCCCGATGTACTGCCGACACGAGCCCTGCAGGCAGTTTTAACTCAATTCGGAGTTCAAACGAACACCCTACTTTAACTTTAAAGTGTAGGGGCATTTTGGTAATTTACTACTCCGTGTATGGGAATTAGGTTTTTTTATGGCCGCTCGCCAGCCCAACCTCCCATATCTCCCGCGTCATTCTTCTCCTCTTTCTCTTTCTCTCCCATTTTCCTCTCTCGCCAAACCGTACCGAAAACCTTAACCTGACGAATCACAAAACCAATCCGTCACCCAAAATTCATACCAACACGATCGTCTCAGCCATTCTAGACGAGGTCAGTGGATTTTAGAATTTCCAAACTCGGAGCTCCAATCATTCAAACCGAATGCCGAACGAGAAATCCACGAACCGCCATTCAATTTTCCGTACAATCCCGACAAAGGTAAGCTCGAAACCATTACCATTGGTTTTATTGACTGAGTAGGTTCAAATCGACATAAAGAACGTCGAACTTGGTGCAGCCAGAAAGAGAACGGGAACAGGTTTCCCTAAGCTTCGCCACTTCAAAGCTATCTCCGCCATTTTTCCGCTTTTCAAAATGGCATGAAAATATTCTACTGGCCAATACCTTCATTTTGATATATGGCACACGTTAATTTTGGCCAAAGAACGAAGAAGATATGAATTTTTAAAGTTTGTATTAACTAGATTAAATTTCCGCATTCCCATGAACTGACGTTGGGCGGCCCAAGGACTGTGCCAAGTGGGAGAAGGGGATTTACGGAATATTCTCATAATCTAAGACCGGGAATATTCCATCTGCGCGCATATTCCATTCAAAAAGGTATATTCTTGCTAACTTTAACTGCGCACGTCGCCCGCGCGTGGATCACTGGTGTAAAAGGTGCGCGCGAGGCGTGTAAAAATACTGCTGCTGCGTGGGTGACACGTGCCAGCTGCCAGGAGACACGCGCGCCGCTGGCGACACGTGCTGGCCGCGGCCACGTGGCCGCGTGCGGCGCAAAAGTGGCTGGTGGACTACGGCGAGGTTTTCTGCCCTGAAGCGTTTTAGCCCGTTTTCGCTAAAATAATAATATTTTTGGGGGATTTTTCTTTAAGGCCTATTTTTTAATTTATTTTAGGAAGTTCTAATTGTTCCCTAATATTACAAATAGGTAATTCTTCGACTCCGCACACCGAGGAGGGCAACACCGAGGAGATTTCACTCCCGATCACCCGTGAGTGGACATTTGCTTTTATTAAATGGTTTTTATGATTGAAAATGTTTATGAAATTGATTTCTTTATGGTTTAAAAATGGTTTTCTCGAGCATGTTTAATTTATATATATTTATTATTAAATATATATATATGTTGATAATTATTTATGCAACCATTGCTCTATTTTATGGTATATATATATTGGGAAATGAATTTAATTGGTGATTGTGATTATTTATCAAGTATGATTTTATGATATGAAATGGGTTATACTTCGATATCACTTTTGCATAAATATTAAATGATATTTTATTATATGGTTTTGAGGGAAATATTTATTTATGCAATACTTGATATTTGGGAATTGAAAGAAACGGGATTTTGGCTCCTGTTATCTATACACATGAGTATGTATGTATGTTTTCAAACACACTTGGTATGCTTTCACTACGCTTGTGAGTACTGCTCACTCGCCGTATCAGCTTCCTCACATGCTTGGGTCACACGCACCGTACCCAGGGGTATTGTCCTAAGAAATACCTTAGTGCAAGCTTGTCTTTACGATTATTGTTGTTTATAGGAAAATGCCCCACTACGTAAGGACTCTCAGTGTGACAAGCGCCGCGGCTCCAGGATCTCATGTGTGTGTGGTACTAGGAGTACAAATTATTGATAACGTATTGAGCTTGTACTTGATCGAGAGGCTGCTCTCAAACCCGCGTACATGGGTGATCGCGCATATACCCCGTGTTGGTTTTCTCCTATATTTATATTATTGATATATATGATGAAAGGACTATCGAAATATGTTTTAATATCTACTTCGATATTGTATATTGATATTAATGCTTTTCACTATACTTTTAAAGTATTTTTCTTTGACATACTATGATAGTATGATTTTGCAAATATAATGGATTTCAAAACAAAGGTTAACACTATATTGAAAAGAGAAAAAGGATTTGCGAAAACTTTATTTTGGCCCACTCACACTTTTGTTTTTTGCGTCCCTTCGTGATTACAAGGATAGCCATCCTGCGCAGCCATTATAGATTTTGCGTGGCAAATTTTCCGACATCATCCATCCCACCATGTAGGATCTACATTCTTCCTTCATTTATAATAATATACATCCATGTTATGGATAGAGATTCTAGGAATCCCGCCTTATCATTTGTTTTCCGCCGTTTCAAAATTAGTACGCCCGAACCATATGCATATTGAAATCGGATTTGCAACTTTATTGTTCTAATTTTGTCACACTAAGTGCTGTCATGCATTTACTGGCTTCATTACTTACGAGTGTCAAGCCAAAGACGCGCACTTGCAGATCCACGCTGGTATCGAGGGCGGGGTGTCGCATTGGTATCGTGAGCAGGCCCGTAGAATTCTTATGACAAATACTGGTGTACGTCATTCTTGTACTAGGTATCTCAGTTGTTTCTTGTTCAGCCATGCCACCTCACGCGCCCGCATTTATCCGATTTAGCCTGGCACTGGGCAGCCATTGTCAATGTGGCCTGTGGAGTACTAAATGCATTTCAGAGATTTCTCGTGGTTTAAGAATCATTATGGGTACGTTAGAAAGTTTCTTACTGGCGAGAGTCTTAATTGATCCGGTGCTACTCATTCTGCTATATCTCCCATGTTCGCTACAGTAATCCCAACCCTCACCTCTCGAGTGTGAGTTAGTTATCGTCACCCTGCGGGCAAGACTAGTGCCGTTAAATGGGAGTTTAGGGATTGTCCAGTTTTCGTCGGTGACGAACTCGTGGAGGCGAATTTCATTCCTTTAAATATCGTTGACTTCGATCTTATTCTGGGTATGGATTGGTTATCCAAGTATCATGCCATTGTGGATTGTCGTACCAAAGTGGTCACATTCCAAACACTTGGTAGACCAGAGGTTGTCTTCCAAGGCGAGAGAAGAGTTTTGCAGAACTGTTTGATTTCATCACTAAGGGCGAAGAAGTTGTTGCAGAAGGGTTGTCAGGGGTACTTGGCCCATGTGATGATGAAGGAAGATTCTCCAGTCCGTGTCGAGGATGTTCGCGTGGTCAATGAATATCCCGACGTTTTTCCTAAGGACTTACCTGGTTTAGTTCCTGACAGAGAGATCGAGTTCACGATTGATCTGATACCAGGTACTGATCCTATTTCCCGAGCACCGTATCGTATGGCTCCAGCTGAATTGAGGGAGTTAAAGACTCAACTCCAGGAGTTAGTTGACAAGGGGTTTATTCAACCCAGTACTTCACCTTGGGGTGCTCCGGTGTTGTTTGTCAAGAAGAAGGATGGGAGTATGCGTTTATGCATAGACTACAGGCAACTCAATCAGGTGACGGTGAAGAACCGTTATCCATTGCCTCGGATTGATGACCTGTTTGATTAGCTGAAGGGAGCACGAGTTTTCTCCAAGATTGATCTTCGATCTGGATATCATCAGTTGCGTATCCGCAAGGATGATGTGCCCAAGACTGCTTTCTGAACGCGATATGGACATTATGAGTTCCTGGTGATGCCTTTCGGACTGACTAATGCTCCAGCCGCTTTCATGGATTTGATGAACAGAGTATTTCGACCGTATTTGGATCAGTTTCTGATCGTGTTCATCGACGACATTCTGATTTACTCCCAGAGTGAGACCGAGCATGAGGAACATCTGAGGATTGTTTTGGAGGGTCTGCGAACAGCACAGTTGTACGCTAAGTTCAGCAAATGTCAGTTCTGGCTTGATCGTATTAGTTTCTTAGGACATGTAATTTCTGCTGAAGGTATTTTTGTGGATCCACAGAAGGTGGAGGCGGTGGTGAATTGGGAGCAGCCAACCAATGTGACTGAGGTGAGAAGTTTCTTGGGCCTTGCAGGCTATTACCGTCGTTTCGTGCAGAATTTCTCTTCTATAGCCGGACCTCTCACTAAACTCACCAGGAAGGATGTTAAGTTCGTTTGGGATGACAACTGTGAATGGAGTTTCCAAGAACTTAAACATCATCTTACTCACGCACCAGTCTTAGTGCTTCCTGATGAGAGTGGTGAGTTTGATATCTATACTGATGCTTCGTTGCATGGTTTGGGTTGTGTGTTGATGCAACACGGAAAAGTCATCGCCTATGCATCCAGACAACTCAAACGGCACGAAATGAATTATCCTACTCATGACCTGGAGTTAGCTGCTATGGTCTTTGCTTTGAAGATTTGGCGACATTATCTTTATGGGGAGACTTGTCGTATCTTCACCGACCACAAGAGTCTTAAATATATTTTTACGCAGAATGAGTTGAACTTGAGACAGAGGAGATGGATGGAGCTGATCAGTGACTATAATTGTACCATCGATTATCATCCTGGTAAAGCGAATGTCGTAGCCGACGCCCTGAGTCGGAAATCCCATGGGCAGTTGGCATCTATTCGGGCGACATATATTCCGATGTTGGGTGAGTTGAGGAGTACGGGTGCTATCTTCAATGTTGATAATCATGGAGCTCTACTAGCTCATTTCCAGGTTAGACATGTTCTTGTGGACAAAGTTCGAGAAGCTCAAGGGAAAGATTCTGAGTGTGTGCAGCTAAAGGAGGAAGTTCTTGGTGGTTTGAGGCAGGATTATGTGGTCAGGGAGGATGGATTACTGATGTTGGGTAGTCGATTACTTGTGCCCAAAGCGGATGGTGGATGACGGAGAGACATCCTGGATGAGGCGCATATTTCTGCTTATGCTATGCATCCGGGCAGTACGAAGATGTACCACACCATCAGACCTTACTACTATTGGTCAGGGATGAAGAAGGATATCGCCGTTTACGTGAGTCAGTGCTTCACTTGTCAGCAAGTGAAGGCGGAGAGGCAGAAACCTTCGGGGTTATCGCAGAGACTCCCTATTCCAGTTTGGAAATGGGAGAATGTTACCATGGATTTTGTGTTTGGGTTACCGCCTACCCGAGCAAAATGTGATGGTATTTGGGTAATTGTCGACCGACTGACGAAGACAGCTCATTTCTTGCCAATTCGTCAGGATTACAAGTTGAATAAATTGGCGAAGATGTTCATTGATCAAATTGTTAAACTCCATGGGGTACCAGTTTCCATTATATCGGATAGAGATCCGAGGTTCACTTCTAAATTCTGGACTGCATTTCAGGAGGCTATGGGAACAAAACTTCTGTACAGCACAGCTTTCCACCCACAAACAGATGGTCAGTCTGAGAGGACGATTCAGACCTTGGAGGACATGTTGAGAGTTTCGGTCCTTCAATTCTGGGGAAGTTGGGATGATCACTTGGCGTTGATTGAGTTCGCATACAACAACAGTTTTCACTCTAGTATCGGTATGGCACCGTTTGAGGCGTCGTATGGTAAGGCTTGTAGAACCCCTTTATGTTGGACTGAGGTAGGGGAGCGAGCACTTGAGGGCCCAGAATTGGTAGACGATACTACAGAGAAGATTCAGGTGATTAAGCGTAACCTGAAAGCGGCCCAGGACAGACAGAAGAGTATTGCAGACAAACACTCTAAGGACCGTGAATATACAGTTGGCGACTTTGTGTTTTTGAGATTGTCACCCTGGAAGGGTGTGGTGAGATTTGGTAAACGGGGTAAGCTGAGTCCCCGGTAGATTGGTCCTTATGAGATTGTGGCGCGTGTTGGCGCAGTTGCGTATCAGTTAGCCTTGCCAGCGGAGTTATCTCGGGTACATGATGTCTTCCATGTTTCTATGTTGAGGAAGTATGTACAGCACGAGTCACATGTACTCCAACCACAGCCTTTGCAGCTGAATGAGAGTTTGAGTTACGAGGAGGAACCAGTAGAGATTTTGGACAGAAAAGACAAGGTTCTGAGGAACAAAGTGATACCTTTGGTGAAGGTTCGGTGGAGTAACCATAAGGTAGAGGAGGCTACTTGGGAGACTGAGGAGCATATGAGAGCACAATATCCGCATCTATTTTAGTACTTTTGTTTGTAATTTCGCGGACGAAATTTTATTTAAGGGGGGTAGATTGTTACAACCCGTCCCAAAATTTATGTGAAATTACCAAAATACCCATAGTGGTCAATGTTGAATTTTGTTGACTTTTCGTTACGACTTGTAAAAATTTATTTCCTTACATATTCCCGATGTACTCGTCGACACGAACGCGTGGGTGCAAGCGAAACTCAATTCGGAGTTCAAACGAACAATTTACGGAACTTTAAAGTGTAGGGGCATTTTGGTAATTTACCACTCCGTGTATGGGAATTAGGATTTTTGGCTGGCTGCAGCAGCCAACCCTCCCCCATATTCTGCACGTCATTCTCTCTCTCTTTCTCTTTCTCTCCCATTTTCTCTCTCGGCCAAAACCGTACCGAAGAACCCTAACCTTGGACGAATCACAAAACCGTCAATCCGTCACCCAAAATTCATACCAACGCGATTGTCTCGTCATTCTAGATGAGGCTGTGATTTTAGAATTTCCAAACTCGAGCCCAATCGTCCAAACCGACGCCGGAACGAGAACGACGAACTGCCATTCAAGTTTCTGTACAATCCCGACAAAGGTAAGCCTCGAAACCATTACCATTGGTTTGATTGTATTGAGTAGGTTCAAATCGATATAAAGAACGTTGAATTTGGTGCAGTTTTGAAGGAGAACGGAATTAGGGTTTCCCGAAGCTTCTCGGCCAATTTCAGGCCATCTCCGGCCATTTTTCCGGCCTCAAGTTGGTATGAAAATATTCTACTCGTCAATACCTTCATTTTGATATATGACACGTTAATTTTGGCCAAAGAACGAAGAAGATATGAATTTTTGAAGTTTTGGGACATAATCGGTATTAAATTTCCAGATTCCGGCGAACCAGACGGCGGCGGCTCCGGCGACCGGCGTGAGGAAGGGGACGACGGAATATTCCGTTAACGGCACCGGAATATTCCTAACGGCGTCAGCATATTCCGTCCAAAAAGGTATATTCCGTTAACTTTAACGGCGCTGACGTCAGCCGCGCGTGGGACTGCGTGTGCAGGCGCGTGAGGCGCGTGGGGGACACGTGCCGCGCGTGGGTGACACGTGCCAGCGCGTGGAGACACGCGCCAGCGCGTGGCGACACGTGCCAGCGCGTGCCGGCGCGTGGCCGGCGCGTGGCGGCGCGTGCGGGGGCGGTGGACGGCGGCGGTAGGGTTTTCGGGCTCCGGAAGTCGTTTTTCGAGCCCGTTTTCGCTAAAATAATAATATTTTTGGGGGATTTTTCTTTAAGGCCTATTTTTAATTTATTTTAGGGAAGTTCTAATTTGTTCCCTAATATTAAATAGGTAATTCTTCGACTCCGCACACCGAGGAGGGCAACACCGAGGGAGATTTCACTCCCGATCACCTGTGAGTGGACATTTGCTTTTATTAAATGGTTTTTATGATTGAAAATGTTTATGAAATTGATTTCTTTATGGTTTAAAATGGTTTTCTGAGCATGTTTAATTATATATATTTATTATTAAATATATATATTATATGTTGATAATTATTTATGTGACCATATTTGTTCTATTTAATTATATATATTGGGAAATGGATTTAATTGGTGATTGTGATTATTTATCAAGTATGATTTTATGATATGAAATGGGTTATACTTAAGTTATCACTTTTGCATAAATATTAAATGATATTTTATTATATGGTTTTGAGGAAATATTTATTTATGCAATACCTTGATATTTGGGAATTATGAATGGGATTTTGGCTCCTATATCTATACACATGAGTATGTATGTATGTTTTCAAACACACTTAGTATGCTTTCACTACGTTGTGATCTCTTGTTCTCACGGTCGTAGGGCGGTTCTACATGTTTGGGTCACACGCCTTTGTACTCCGGGGTATTGTCGGTAAATACCTTAGTCTGTATGCTTTACGATTATTGTTGTTTATGGGGAAAATGCCCCACTACGTAAGGACTTCGGGTGTGACGCGGCTAACGACGCCAAGGACTTATGTGTGCTGGTACTAGGAGTACAAATTATTGGATAATGTATTGAGCTTGTACGGTGATTGAGAGGCTGTTCCTCAACCCGTACATGGGTGATCGATGCATATACCTGTGTTGGTTTTCCCTATATTTATATTATTGATATATATGATGAAAGGACTATTGGAAATATGTTTTACTATCTACGGATATTGTATATTGATCGTTTCAGCTATACTTTTAAAGTACGTTTCGGATACATACTATGATAGTATGATTTTGCAAATATACGGGATTTCAAAGCAGGGGTTACTATATTGAAAGAGAGAAAGGATTTGCGAAAACTTTATTTTTGTCCGCTCACACCTTTGTTTCGCCCCTTGAGGACATGATGAGTGCATCAGGCGCGGTCGAGGATTTTTGCGTGTGAAATTTCTGATCGTAAATTTATTCCAGGCCAATATGAGGATCTACCTTTCCTTCGGTTTCTAATAATAGCCATCCACTGTTATGGATAGAGATTCTAGGAACTCGGTTTATCATTTGTTTTCCATTTGTTTCAAAATTAGTGAACCATATGCATATTGAAATGGGATTTTGCAACTTTATTACAATTTAATTTTGGTTACTAAGTGTTGTCATGCATTTAATGGCTTCGTCACTTACGAGGTGTCGGCCCATTGCGCTCGCACTCGGTATCACGTGGGTATCGAGGGTGGGGTGTGTCATGTTATATATAATCGAGACAAGTTATTATACGAGACTATTGGCTAAAGTCATTGATTAGGATTAGAGTTCATGTCACACCTTTAGTGATATCTTACACTTGTGAATAGGATTTTATCATGGTGGTGGATTTTTGTGTTAATAATTTAGTGATATCTTAAATGTTTATTTACAATTTAATACTTATTTATTTAACTAATTTATGTGGGTCAATTTACGGATGTCGGGTTTGGTTCTCTCACGCTGCACTCTAGTCCTAGTTCAGCTCCCTCGCGGTAGCTCCGAGATGTCTCAAGGCCTGTCTCGTCCTTTGCTTCGGTGACGCATCCATCGATTGCGGCTTGTTGATCCTGGCGACAACGTCACGAGACCGGACCGCTCGAGCACTCGGGACATCTACAATCGAGAAGGCGAGGGCTTGCCCAGTTTAGTAATATACCCTACACGCAATCTTTTACATATTTGTTTTAGTAACTACCATATTCAAATTAATTGATTGCATGTTGCAACTATTAGTACGATTATCCAAATTTGTTGCAAAAGAATGTTGTGTAAGATGTGTTGTATTATTGTTTGCGAGTTATGGGAAATGTTAGACTTTTAAGGGAGAGTTTTGCCGATTTTTTTGTAAATTTTTAGTACAAGTTTTAACCATGAATTTGTTCATTATTTTGTGAGGGAAGAAAAAAGACACAGAGGGTCCTTGTAGACAAGCTGAAGTTTGCGCTTGGATCACACATGTGTGTCTTCTCGAAGATCACCATCACGTATGATCCTTGACATCATCTTTGCTTTACGGCCGACCAACCTGACACCACTGGTCAGTAGGAGTCGATACTACGTGACCATTGCCCTATGAGATGGGAAACATGGAGATTAGTCTCGAAGCGGACGAAGGATGTGATATGGCATGGTATGCATTGAGTTTATAAAACACTTTATACTACTTTTATAATTAAGTATAATATTATTTATATTTTAATAATATTTTTCATATTTGCGAGATCCAAATGTATTCTAAGGACCTTGATGGTAGTGGACATCGTACATAGAAGGGCTCTTCAAAAGTCGGTACATTGAATGGAAGAAGCGACACTCAACCCATGCATTTTAAGTTGTATGCGGACGCGGAGGCGCTCTAGCCAGAAGGATGCCTTCTAGAGGATTCTTTGGAGCGGCCTTAGGATTGGGAGTTGTTATGTAAACACTTTGAAGATCCGAAGTTTTGGTAAGTATACTAATTTATTTTATAATTTTATACCTAATTAATATATGCACTAACGAGTTTTAGGTTTAACAAAAAACGATCTCGACCAACAAGATAAATGAGTTAAAAGAAACTTCGACACCCTCCGGTTTGAAGCCCTTCTCATATAGGTTGGAAAAGCGACGAGAGCTAAAACTACTTTACATTTTTAAATTTTAACCTTTTTTTATTATTTTTAACTTTTTTTAGGAAGGTGTGAAGTTTAGAAAATCGACATGTTCGCGGAAGTTTATGTGCGGTGATGAGACGGCTCGGCAACTGTGTAAGTTTCTCTAACTACTTGTTATTTTTTGTTCCTTTTATAATTATCATAAATAGTAATATTTATTTTCTTATTACGCCACTATGGTGGAAGAGCAATGCTCTTCTCGAAGTGGCATCGCGGCTTTCCACAGAGACCCCATCGAGGAGTGTAGGCTCCAGCGAGGATCTTCGGTCTTCATATACTAACGAGAGACGATAGACCAAACCCTTAGTCGTAGGCCTAGTAGGGTTTCGAGGATGGGGAATGCGCAGCTGTGACACGGTGCCTCTTCTATTGCTCAAAATAATTCGCAACGGGTCCAATCGTTGGAGCGGGAAGTGCGGGAGCACTGCGAGGTAGCTTCAACGGTTCGGGGCAACTAGATGAACCACATCTTACACGCTCTTCAATTGTCGGCATGTGCACTAAATGTCCCATCATGCGATTTCCGACCACGGGTTCCCGGCCCTCCTCACCATATTTCCTTAGGTATCTCAATAGCGTTTCGTTTTAGAATTCTAATTTTTTCAATTGTTATTTTGTACGTGCGTTTCTTTATATATTATAATTTATTTTTATACATTGTTTATTATATTTTGTATTGTCTTTTAAATACCAATTAATTCATTAAATTAATTAATTAATTGAAAAAATTAAAGTAATTCAATTAAATTGAAATAAAATTATTAAATATTTTTGCTTGTGAAACAAACACCGTTGCCTAAACTGTAAATATTTTGTGTGACGATAAAATTATTGAATATTTCGTCGCCTCAAGAATGGAAGACAATTAATATATTTAAAATCGGCTGAAAACTTAGGAGCAATGAAGGACTTTCGTCGCCTAAAGGTTTTGTCAGGCAAAATTTATTCGTTGCGAACTCTATTGCGACGCATCTTTTAGTCGCCAAAAATCGTCGCGTAAATGTGTGCAGTGGTGACGAATGTATTTACCTTCCATCGCGCAAATCCTTGCTTCACGAAGCTGCGTGAAGAAATTTACAAACAAATTAATAGTCGCTCAAATGTTTAGGCGATGAAAAGAAGAGGCCTTAAGTGACGAAATCTGTTTTGTCACCCAAGTACTTTTTCTACTTGTGCTAAGATCTAAGTTGTCCGTTCACGACTCCGCATCCGATCGGCATGTCAGAAATTCGAGGCCAAGCGTGCTGCGGCTTTGCCCAAAGCGGGTGTTTTAGATACCTCCTTGATCCCGTCTCCTTCTCATGTGTTTTGGATTTTGTTCTACTTGCAGGGGCTTGTGCTGGTGGGTTTTGATCTGTTGGTTCTTCTCCGGTGTGGCGCCTTTGGTGGCGAAATTTGGTTGGAGTTTGTTCCTTGCTGCTGGTTGAATTATTTTGCACTGCGATACCTTCGTCAGATTCAACGCTGGGTGGTTTTCTTTGGGCTGCTACCTTTGTGAGTCACTGGCAGGGTGATGGCGGCGACGGTGAGGTCAGCTTTTGCGGGTTGAGAATTAAGGTTTCTTTTTTAATTTCTGCCTTTTTTAGTGAATGGGCTTTGGCTATCCCCACCTTATTGAGCTAGTTTGATGCAATTGTAATAGGTCTTTCTCATTCAATGAAATTGCCTTTTCGACCAAAAAAGAAGTTGGGTCCCCTCTGCTAGTTATAGCTATTTTTAATTTTATCGTGGACCATCAATTTTTTTTTCTATAGCTACTTTTTAGTTACATTGGCGGAAGTTAAAGATGGAATAATCTAATTCTATTCAATTCCCCAACCCTCCCTGACCAATTAAGCTAACACCAAAGCTTTGGTTCAATCCCCAAATTAATAAACTAATTAAACCCACAAATTTCCCTTGTTTATACACAAGAAAATATAAGCAATGAGCTTGTAGTTTGGTTAGTAAAGTACTCATCCCTATATCTAAGGTCATCTCAATAGCGAGTTAAATGGTTGAAGTTTGTAAAAACTCATCTCCAACGAGTGGGCTTGCAAAAGATTTAGGGGGGCTAAGAACTTAGGGGCTTGTTATGGCCCGTTTGGAAGGCACAATTGCCATAACTACCCACATGGAACACCCCCAATGTGTTGATGTTGGTGGAAATGGTGAGCTGCGAGGCTTTTGGTATTGAATCATGCAACCTCAGTTGCATGCCGCTGATATCTTCCAAATTTTTCTTTTTCTAAAAATATCTTAAGAGAGGTTGGTGAAAATGGACAACTCAGATTAAGTAATTTTTTTCTACAAAAATTCATTGCAAAACTAGGGACATCCTATTGCTGTTGCATGCATTCATATTAAACTTAGATTTAAAAATATTTTATATGAATATAGTATTTTTGGCATAAACATAATGTAAAAAAAAAAAAGTTACTTAACATTAAACTTTGATTCAAAAAAAAATGCTACGTTAATAAGCTATAAACAAAAAAAGAGTTGCTAGACCCAACCCACAACCCTATTTTCTCACTCCATCTTATATCCTCACCCCTTATAAAAAGTTAAAAATTAAAACACACTTGTTTCCACCCACTAATAATCCTAAAATGTCCTTGCATCAACTTAACTATTTTTAAATTCAATTTTTGAAAATTGGTTACGATTGAATTAGTCAATCTAATGATTTCTTCAAAACATCAAGCCAATCCACAATGCTTCTCCTTTGGAACTTGGAATCTCCATTCTCCTAGCCTTCACACTTTGGTTGCCGCCTTCCCATTCCTAGTTATTACCTTGATTATCTTCCACACTATTGACAGCCATGGGGAGCATTCAGTCTAAGTTGATCTATCGATCAATCGGCCTGCAAGGCATCTGCATACCTGTGTGGACGTTACGCGTGTGGTACACCTTCATGAAGGACACTTTTCCCGACGGTCCAGGCCGTACTTCTGAACGAGGTTCTCCTCGCCCGACACCAGACTATGAGAAAAATAATCCCAATTCTTCCTCATCATATTTGCCGTTGATATCGACCAAGAATACATTTGCCTTTCCTCGGAAAAATCTCTCAGCGACATTGTTTGGATTCATGAGAAGAAGTTCAAAAATGAATTTTTGAAAATTTGTTCGGAAAGCGATTTGGAGAAAAGTGTGTTTTAAAGCAGGATGGCTAGGCTCTTCGTGTTCTTTATTTATTATTTTGCTATAAAAATAGATTAGGATTCATTTTCATTAGGGCTTTGGAAGTCATTTTACAAAGGTTAAATGTGTCATTAAATTTTTCACTAAAAAGTGGGTGGGAAAATAGGATTGTGGGGTGGGTCTAGCGGCTAAAAATACATCGTAGTTGAATGTGTGAATGTTATCTTTATGATATTTTCAATATGCTAATAAGTAATAAAATATTGAGAGAAATAAAATGTAGCCTCCACACCATTGAAAATGAAAATTATAGCCATGCACTATTTCTTAAAACTATATTTTTAATGTGCTATGTTTATGAATGAAGGCTAAATATAACCAAATCATTGAGAAGATGGCCTAAGGTCTCAAATTCGACATCCCCTCCTATCACTTGCATAAAGAAAAGAAAACACAAGAAAATAGAAGAAAGCGAATGAAATAATTTGAGATGCGTGGCTAGGGAAGGGAATCAAAGCAAAGGGACAAAGCAATCTTCCTTTACTTGTTTATTGCACATCTTTATGTTATAAGCACCATTAGGAAATCACATTTGTACGCTACATGATGTGGCACACTATAAATCTATAAAGGATATTGTGTGGCTCCTTCCTATAAAGGAGTTACTCATTGTTTAGCCAGAAGGCCACATTTTGTTATAGCGGATTAGTTCGAGCTGGATTAACTTCTCAAACTAAGCTAGACTAGCTTGACATGGACTAAGTAGAATAAGAATAGTGAAACGTTTGGTGTAGTGTCAAATTAAACCATAGATTAAACATTGTTTAGATCAAATATTTTTTGTCATTTTAGTTCATTTTTTAATGTAAAAAAATAAAAAACAAACATTTGTGCTAGTTTTTATCTCTCTCTCTTCTTTCCTCTTCTTTTCTGCCAAATTGCAACTCCTCCTAAGCCTTCTTCCTTTCTCTGAACATCTCACCAAACCACAACCCTCTCTCTCTTCCTTTTCTCTTCTTTTCCACCAGGAACTGCAACTTCTCCTGAGCTATCTTATTTCTCTGAAGATATAACCAAATCACAACCCAAAAATCTCAAGAAATCGATTTCATTTCAATTTTCTCCTTCAATTTCATTTCAAAAGATCAAAACATCACCTTTTCTTCTTCAGTTTCATTTCAATTTCAAGTAACGAAGTCGTCGACCGTCGTCGTCATTATCTGTTGGGTAATCGGATACTCTTTTAGATCTCCACATAGAAGAGAGGCAGAAAAGAGCAAGTAAATACACAAGCAGAGAGGGTGAGATTAACTAATCCTAAAAGCAGCTTTCATCAAGACTTCTTACTACACATTTGTTGGGCGCAGTAAAACTTGATCCCACTTAATCTCATTTATTGGTGGTTCAGACAATACCAAACATAGTATTTAAGTCCCAGCTAAGACAGTCCTTCTTAAGGAATGTAACAAAGAAGCATGGGTGTTTCTGCTAACAGTACTTAAGCTGAGGAAGGAGAGAATGGATCCAATTGCAGCCTTGCTGCCATTAGATCTGCTATTAGACACAAATGAAAAAGTTAGATGTTTGACCTCAAATAAAAATGTCTTACCAAACGATTGTGTTATTGAGTAGAGTACTGACTTAGTCAATGTTCCGCTTTATATTTTGGATGTCTAAGGAATTCACAATTTATCTAATGCTTTCCAGAAAAATGAGAGAATGGACTGAACAAAAACTGGTTCAAATCAATCAACTATAGAGAAACAGAAATATAAAGCTTGGAACTGAATCCTTCAGTATATGAGCAACAAAACAGGAAAATAAAGGATATGACAGAAATTGCTTTAGTGCTACGTTCCTTCAATGCAGCGTGTAGTTGCTGTAATGACTAAATGAATAGATTGTAGCATAATTTTAAACATGTATACGGCAGAATAACGAATAATAAAGGACATGATAAAAATGAACATGTAGAGAGAGAAATTAATCCTTTATAGGACTTTGCCCTTAATACTATGATCTAGTAGTATTGTTTTTCTTTTGTAAGTGAAAGGTCTTAGGTTCGAATCTCGTGAATGTTGAGTTCGATACCAATTTATCTATACGTTTTAGTGAAAATATATCGTTGTATTAAAAAAATCTTTTGTAAGACTTGGGTATGAGAATCAACACAATGACACTTTAAAACATCTTATTCCCTCAACCCAGCTTGTTTCCCAATTTAATTCGATGAGTCACGCCCTCGATCGTAACTGGAAACTTAAAAACTACCAAGTTATAAAATTAATAATAATAATGAAAGAACATACGGAGGTTACACGATCAAGAGTAAGTAAATTTTCTATCAGTGCGTGCTTGGCCTTACCAGTTGCCACAACGCAACACATTCAAAAGGCATATTGCTATCGTAAAAAAGCATATTTCCTAGCAGTCTTGAACACAGAAATGGAATCTTTTTGCTTTCCATCATAGAAAAGACATGAAGAACTATTTTCCAGTAATTGTTTTCCTCATAAACAGCCTTAAGGATTAGGATAGGTTAACTAGTCCTTATTATGGGTTTCGCATTCTGATACGATAGGTAAATCTTATTGTACCATTGATGACTTGTAACAATATGTACCAAATGAGATAAATACAATTATATTTCATACCCTCTACTTTTGCCCTTTGTCATTGGTATTGTTTATGTGTAGCTCTTAGAAACATAGAAACTGTGCGCGCGAAAGCTAGAGAAAAGCTAAGTAACATATATAGAGAGATATATAAAAATAATGAAAATGCATTGTCTCATTAATTATGTAAGAACTAATACAAATTACAAACATATGTAATTTCTTTTTTTTAACTGGTAAAAACGCGAAGTTATTACTCTCATTTTTCACGTACGAATAGTGGCTCCCTGGAAACTGCTTAGGCATTATTTCTCAGCGATCTCTTGGAGGTTGAAACCTGGCTCTTGTTGTTTGGAGAACTGACCATATGATCAGAACCATTGATCACTCTCTCTTTATGTGGAGGATTCTTCTCGATCATCCACCTCTGTGATACTAGTGTATGTAGCAATAGGACGTGTGTGCAGCTATATCCCAGCTGTAAGTATTGAGTTGTGTGTGTGACAGCTGTAAAGAATGAGTGGTTGTTGTATTGGGGAGTTAAGGTTGTAAGTGAGTATATAATCTTTCTTTGTATCATTATGTCAATGATTAAGATAAAAGTAATACAGAAAACATTATTTTCTCTCTAAGAAACTCTCTCTTCGTTCCTCTCTAGTCTTAGAACATTATCATGGTACATCACTTGTCGAAGATGGCTGACGCCGACGATCGATGATCAACGATCCTTTTGTTTCCGCTCAACTTGCTTCTCTTCCTAATCTTCTCCGTATTTCATGTCTGATCAATTTCTTTTTGTCTGTGATCTGCACTTTAGAACCAAAATTAGGATTTGTGATTTGAAACCTAAAAATTGAGGGTGGCAGTTGCAAATTCTTCTCCCCTCATTCCTCATCCAAATACTTTTTAGCATGCATCATCACTTACTGTGCCAATGTCTCCTCCTTCAAATGCAGATTTTGCAGTCTCCAGGTTTTACTGGATCTCCCAACCCCACTCCTTCACAAATAGTTCCAGATGTGGTTTTTACCTCCAGATTCTGCTTAGTGAAACTTCTGAGCCACCTCCTGATACATCATCTTCTTAAGCAATAGATCTTCAGATTGTGTTACCAATTGCTCCCACTTAATTCACATCCTATGCAAACTAGGTCTAAGTCTGGGATTGTGAAAAGAAGGCTTTTTATTTCTGATTGGTTCTAATTGCTGGTCTGGTGGTGATTCTCTTTGTAGACCTGCTTTTGCATCTACCTTAAAAATCCAAAGTGGCAAGAAGCTATGCAGGAAGGAAATTCATGTTCTTCATCAACAACAGACATGGACATTGGTTCACTTTGCCTCCAAATAAAAACTTGGTCGATTGCAAATGGGTTATACAAAATAAGAAAGGGAACTCAGATGGCTCCATTGCAAGATATAAGCCCGCCTAGTTGCAAAAGGCTTTTCTCAAGAGGCTAACGTGATTATGCAGAAACTTTCAGTCTGGTTGTTAAACCGACTACTATGGATTGATTTTATCTCTGCTGCTCACTATAGTCGAAATTAACACAGTTAGGCGTTAAAAATGCATTTTGCATGGTCTTTTTGCATGAGAAGGTTTATGTCAGCCCCGAGGTTTCGTGGATTCTAAACATCCACGATTTTGTTTGTAAATTGCATAAGTCTCTTTATGGTTTGAAAGCAGACTAGAGCTTGGAATGAAAGATTCACTAAATTTCTTTCTCACTTCCTTGGGTTTCCCATCATCATTTGCCGATTCTTATACTCTTTGTCCAAGTTTGATGATTCTTTGGTGGTTTTTGTTATTATATGTGGATGATATCATCCTTACGAGGTAATAATTCTTCTTCTAATCGAGAATTTGTTATTTAGAATTGTCACGGGAGTTTGAAATGAAAGACTTGGGTGCTTTTTACATTACTTCTTGGGGTTGCAAATAGAATCGATACCAAGGGATTGCTTAGGAGTCATCAATCTAAATATGTGATGGATATTCTTACCAAGGCGAATATGCTTGAGGCGTAAGCCATGCCTTACTCCTTGTCTTCCTCATCAAAAATTACTTAAAAGCTGACGCTCCCTTTGTTCTTTGATCCACATTTTCTATAGAAGTATAGTCGGGGGCACTTCAGTATCTTACATTTACCTCGCACGATATTGCTTATTCTAATCGGAGTGTGTCAATATATGCATTGTCCCTTAGAATCTCATTTTTGTTTGTCAAAGGAATACTGCGTTATGAAAGGAACTATGAATTTGGTTTGATGTTTAAACACGGAACTTTGGATTTGAAATCATTTGAGTACTTAATTGGTGAGACACATATGATGAAGTGAGTCTCCTGCTGGTTTTCTTGTTATGTTGGGTTATTGTCCTATCTCTTGGGGTTCTAAGAAACAACACCTTTGTTCTCGTGCTATAATGAATATAGGGCTATAGCCCTTGCCATTGCGAAATAATGTGGATAAAGCATTTTCATTTGATTTAAAGGTTTTACTGTTTCCTTGTCAGGTTAATTCATTTGATAATATTTACGCCATGTCTCTTTTCTAATTGTTGAAATTTGATATTGAATGTATTATTTCATCATAGATTGTAGTACAATGGAAGAGACATATAGAGGATTACATAGCACGCTAAGATCAATGGTAACAAGCCATGTACCTTCGCCCTTAACCTAGGCCCACACAATTTTCGGTCTTGGAACTAATTTCAAGACAAATAGCCACCAAATATGAGTGTGCGGAGTGGTTAGCCCAGGGAAGACCTAGCACTAATTTAGCTAGAGAAGATAAAGACACTGCAACCTAGCTTTTACCGAGATGAACACAAGACTAGCCGATGGATACAAGACTATCAGCGGATACAAAGACTAACTTGGAGTGGACTATCCAGAGACGGATACAAGACTATCTCGACGAATTTTTAAGACTAATTTGATGAGTTGATTTCAACAATACTACGGGTATAAGACTAATCCAATGAGTTGATTTCAACAATACTATTTCCAATACTCCATCACCAAATTTGGATCAGGGAGATTGATGGATCAAGCTTGAGATAAATCGTTGAGAGCGTGTAAGCCGGAGGTTTGGTGAATATATCAACCAACTTTGATCGAGCTTACGGTGTAATGCATCTTAATCACTGTGTTGAACTTGTTCATGCATGTGACAATCGACTTGATGTGTTTCGTCCTCGTGAAACACGAGTTAGAGGCTATGTGCATGGCACGCGATTGTCACAAAATAAGCTCATTGGTTGATCCTTGAACATACCTAGATCACACGAAGGCCAGCAGGCCATATCCCAGCTCACCTGTGATTGATGCCATGGCGTGTTCCAGCTTCATCACTTGATCTTGCAATGACGGTTTTTTTTTGCTCTAACACGTAACTAGGTTTCCACTAACAAAAGTACAATAACCAGTTGTGGACTTACGATCAATTGCATTTCCTGCCCAATCCGCATTACAGTACCCCATGATTTGGGTATTTTCATTCTTCTTCATGATGATACCACGACCCACAGAACCTTTTAAGTATCGTAAGATCCTCTTGACAAGATTTAAATGATCGATTGTGGGAGAGTGCATGAATTGACTGGCAATACTTACTGAATATGTTATATCAGGTCTGGTAATTATGAGGTAAATCAACTTACCAACCAATCTTTGATAGTGGCTGATATCCGAGAGTGGTGTGCCTCCCAAGTCGAGTTTGAGCTTGCAATCGAGAGGAGTAATGACAGGCTTAGCATCACTCATTTTTGCTTCCTTGAGTAAGTCCATGATGTATTTTCGCTGGTTAAGAAACAGTCCCTTGTGGGAAGTTGCCATTTCTATTCCAAGAAAATACTTCAACACCCCAAGATCTTTGATTGCAAACCTTTGTTGGAGTGACTGTTTGAGTTTGGAAATTTCATCAGCATTGTCCCCTGTGATTATGAAGTCATCCACATATATCTACACAACCAATTTTCCCGCAACACCAGTACGAACAAACAAGGATGAATCGGCATTGCTTCTTGTGAAACCAACACTATTAAGAACTGAACTTAGTTTGGCATACCAAGCTCGAGGAGATTGTTTTAGGCCATAAATCAATTTGTGCAATTTGCACACTAAATCAGGTTCATGGCTTTGAGGATGTCCTGGTGGCAACTTCATATAGACCTCCTCTTCAAGATCACTGTGTAGAAATGCATTCTTCACATCCATTTGGTACATGGACCAACCTTTATTAACAACAACTGATAATAGAACCCTCGCTGAGTTCATTTTGGCAACTGGTGCAAATGTTTCTTTGTAATCAACATCAAATGTTTGAGTGAATCCCCGAGCCACCAGTCTTGCTTTATGCCTCTCGATTGAACCATCTACATTAAACTTGATCTTATAGATCCATTTGCAACCAACTGCCTTTTTTCCTTTTGGAAGTTTAGTAAGACTCCAGATTTTGTGTTGATTCAATGCTTTAAGTTCTTCTTGCTTTGCTTCTTGTCACACATTGTGATTGTTAGCCTCAAGAAAGGATTGAGGCTCACTGTGACTTGAAATGGTGTTAAGAAAAGTAGCATGCGATGAGGTCGCCTTTTGATATGACACATAGTTGGATATTGGATGTTTGGATTTGTATGTGACAAAATCTTGAAATCTTGTAGGAGGATGTCTATCACGCAGAGGATTGCGTCGTGGTGCCGAGACAGGTATCTCACATTCGTTCATGCTATCAGCTACACTTTGAAGATTATCTTGGTTGCATCCATCATCATCTTGCTTTAGACAAGTGCCTTCATTGCTGTTCTCGGTTAGTGGTGCAGATGATGCATCATTACTGATACTTATTCTTGTTGAAGCACTTGGTGCATTGAGCTTGATTCTTGGTAGAGGAAACACATCAAACATACACTCCCCCTGTCTTGTGTTATTAAGAGACTTGCTGAAAAAAAGATTAGTTTCATGGAAACGCTGTTACAACCCGTCCCAAAATTTATGTGAAATTACCAAAATACCCCTAGTGGTCAATGTTGACTTTTGTTGACTTTTTGGGACGACTTGTAAAAATTTATTTCTTTACATATTCTTGATGTACTCGTCGACACGAACGCGTGGGAGCAAGCGGAACTCAATTCGGAGTTCAAACGAACGATTTACGGAACTTTAAAGTGTAGGGGCATTTTGGTAATTTACCACTCCGTGTATGGGAATTAGGGTTTTTGGCTGGCTGCACAGCAGCCAACCCTCCCCATTTGTTTCTGCACGTCCCAACCTCTCTCTCTCTTTCTTTCTCTCCCATTTTCTCTCCCGGCCAAAAACTTCCAAAACATACACAAACCCTAGATTTTGGACGAATCACAAAACCATCAAACCGAGACACGAGACCTTAGCCATTTTGATCGTCTCGTCATTCTGGACGAGGGTGTGATTTTAGAATCTCAAAACTCGAGCCCGAACGTTCAAACCGACGTCGGAACGGTTTTGGAAATTGTCCGTCCATTTTCTGTGCAAACCAGACCAAGGTAAGCCTCGAGACCATTACCATTGGTTTTATTGGATTGAGTAGGTTCAAATCGATATAAAGAACGTCCAATTTTGTGCAGTTTTGAAGGAGAACGGAATTAGGGTTTCCCGAAGATTTCCGGCCAATTTCAGGCCATCTCCGGGCACTTTTCCTGCCTCAAATCAGTATGAAAATATTCTACTCCTCAATACCTTCAATTTGATATATGGCACGTTAAATTTGGCCAAAGAACGAAGAAGTTATGGATTTTTGAAGTTTTGGGACATAATCGGTATTAAATTTCCAGATTCCGGCTAACCAGACGGCGGCGCCGGCAGCGGCTTCGGCGACCGGTGCGAGGAAGGGGACGACAGAATATTCCGTTAACGGTAAAGGAATATTCCTAACGGCGTCAGCATATTCCGTCCAAAAAGGTATATTCCGTTAACTTTAACGGTGCTGACGTCAGCATGCGCGTGGGATGACGTCAGCAAGCGCGTGCAGGCGCGTGACGCGCGTGGGGGACACTTGCCGCGCGTGGGTGACACGTGCCAGCGCGTGGCGACACGCGATAGCGCATGGCAGCGCGTGCCAGCGCGTGGCCGGCGCGTGGCTGCGCGTGCGGCGGCGCACGGCGGCGCCGGCGGCGGTGGACGGCGGCTGTAGGGTTTTCGGGCTCCGGAAATCGTTTTTCGAGCCCGTTTTCGCTAAAATAGTATTATTTTTGGGGGATTTTTCGTTAAGGCCTATTTTTAATTTATTTTAGGGAAGTTCTAATTTGTTCCCTAATATTAAATAGGTAATTCTTCGGCTCCGCACACCGAGGAGGACAACACCGGAGGAGATTTCACTCCCGAACACCTGTGAGTGGACATTTGCTTTATTAAATGAATTTTATGTTTAAAATTAAATATGATTTTGATTTCTATTCGGTTTAAAATGGTTTTCGAAACATGTTTATTTATTTATAAATATATATACTTGTTGATAATTATTTATGCAACCATATTTGTTCTATTTATGGTATATATATTGGGAAATGGATTTAATTGGTGATTTGGATTATTTATCAAGTATGATTATATGATATGAAATGGGTTATACTTCGATATCACTTTTGCATAAATATAGTTGGTCTTGTGACACCCAAGTTTCATAGCTTGGCGAAGAGACATCTGAAGCTTCAATTTTTTTTCATTGATGAAGTTCAGCTTTGATCTACCATGAGAGCTAGAGATATGACTCTCGACGAGGAAGATAATTGAACTCGTTCAATAATACGAAACTCAATTGTTGGTTTGGATTTGGATTGACATCTGCTTCAGGCATGGCTGAAGCACTGGCAGCTGAGGAACTCTCAACCTCTATGTTGAAGGATTTTCTTAGTCATTTTAGCGAAGATGAAGAAGATATGAGTAGGACCGGTTAAGATTCCCTACGATACCATGTTGAAATTTGATATTGAATGTATTATTTCATCACATAGATTGTAAGTACAATGGAAGAGACATATGTAGGATTACACTTGTAAGCTAAGATCCAAAAATGGTAACAAGCCATAGACCTTCACCCACATAACCTATGCCCCTAATTTCCAGTTTTGGAACTAATTTCCAAGACAAACAGCCACCAAATATGAGAATTGTGCATGTGGTTAACCCAAAAGACCTAGCACTAAGATAGCTAGAGGGGAGATAAAGACCTGCAACCCCTAGCTTTTTACCCGATGAACACAAGACTAACCCGATGGATACAAGACTATCCCGAAGGATACAAGACTATCAGCGGATACAAGACTATCCAGCGGGTACAAGACTTAATCCGATGAGTTGATTTCAACAATACTGTGGCTTCCAATACTATGGCTTCCAATACTAATCCCGTCTTACATTCCAAAGCCAAGCATATTGAGGTTGACTGTCACTTTGTACGAGAAAGAGTTTAACAAGGATTTACGCACTTACGGTTCGTTTCTTCCTCAGACAATATGCTGATATACTTACCAAAGGACTATATTCTTTGCTCAGTTTTTTTGTATCACTGTTCCAATCATGTTCGACAATTCTCTCCATGCGATTGAGGAGATGATAGTAGTGTATAAGTAGCAATAGGACATGTGCAGCTATATTAATTGTAAGTATTGAGTTGTGTGTGTGACAGCTGTAAAGAATGAATGGTTGTTGTATTGAGGGAGGTTAAGTTGTAAAAATTGAGTATATAATCAACTTTCTCATCATTATGTCAATGATTAAGAAAAGACAATACAAAACATTATTTTCTCTCTAAGAAACTCTTTCTTTGTTCTTGTCTAGTCTTAGAACATTATCACTCTGCACATCCTCCTTTATCGCATTGTCTAGTTTGGACGCGATAAATACTCTACAGGCAGCCCATATTTAGTAATAAGTTCTACTTCCTCATGAAGATAGAGGAAAAATCTCATTAAATATTTAGTGGGTTCTACTTCATCCTTTCTCTAATATATTTCTTATTTAGTTGAGTATCAATATGATGTGACACTAGATATTTAGTGAGTTCTACTTCCTCATGTTGCTAGTGTTACATCATGTTGATACTCAACCAAATAAGAAATATAATGAAAGGAGGAAAACCAATTGAAAATATAACCTACATGGTAATATGATACATAGTGTTATGAAAATTTCTTTTATTTATTCCACATTGTTTTCTTATTCCAGCACACAACAAATTTTCACTACAAGGAAACTGGGGAGGCGTAGGCATTGTTTAAAAATGAGTTCCTTTTGCATGTACAGGGTGAGATGATATTGTAAAATAATTTCTCACATTTTGTATCAAAATAAAAAAATTTCTCACCATGTCAAAATCCCCACTCCTTAAGGGGTGTAGTCAAATTAGGTTTAGGAGGATTTTAAAAAACTTTATAAAGTGATAAATTTGATAGGATTGTAGAATCCTACAAGGATTTTGAGGATTTGTAGACTTTGTTAATAGATTTTGATGGATTATCAAAGATTTTGTTGTCATTTATCTAGACTTTAAAAGATTATACCAAACTTTTAGGGTGTAGTGTATCAAGATTTATATGGAATTTTGTTAAGTTTTAAAGTGATAGACATCACGGATTTTAGTAGACTTTTATTGACTATTATAAACTCATAAAATTCCGTAGACTTTTAATGATATACTTTTGTGGAAAAAAAATGAGTTAAATGATGAATTTACATAAGAATTCTAGAGAGTTCAATGCTAGAATTTTTAGGATTATGTGGATTGTCATGGGTTTTAATGATCAATTTATTATTTTAAGTTTTCATTTTTTGAAATGATGATTATTACCACGACAAAGCATTCTTATGAGGTAAAAAATTGGTGATTGTCGACAAGATGGTTGTAGTAAAGTTGGTGTCTAAGCAAAGAAATAAAAGGAAAGAAACAAGTAAGCTGCTCTAAAATGTTGCATCTTTCATGACTCAATCTCGATCGGAATACAGATGAGATTAAATGGCCAGTTGATGAACTAATTTGATGTGCACTCTTACTCTAATTTGTATATGTGGTACTAGATGTTGCCTGTTGACATCCGTTGCCTTTACCAATTAATTCCGATGGATTTTTTTGGCATGGTTAATTGTTGGTGCAAGGTTCGTTGGAGATTATCAATGCATTAATTTAGTAGAATACACTGGATATATATCACGTTAATTGGTTATACATGTTATAAAAAAAAAAAACAGTGGTGTTTCCGGCCAAACTTTTGAGGCTTTCAAAACCGTCGGAAACGGTACTACTTCCGGCCTTAAAATCAACGTCCGTGAACTGAACAAAGCTTGCTTTCCCACTATTTTCGACTGAAATGCCTCGGAAGTTCATTTTCGTCAGGTATCATTTTGGCGGGAACTGTGGCGCCAAACTTGGCCTCCAACGAACCTCACGGTGGGTAGTGGTAGTTACTCTTTTCCGACAGTAAGTTCATTTCTGTCAAAATGGTGGAGGTATTTCCGAGGGCAAAAAGTGGTTGTGGTAGTAGTTTTATATTTCCGAGGGCAATTATTCGCTGTCGGAAGTAATTGTGTGCATTTACGAGGGGAATTAGAGGCTGTTGAAAATGAGTATTTAATTCCAAGAAACAATCTATAGCTCTCGCAAAAGGGTATCTATTTGTGATGGCTTGTAGCCATCGTTGGAATTACTATGTTTAAGGGAGCAATGCAATCTTTTTTTCTTTTTGAGGAGCAATGCAGTTTTTTTTAAGGAGCAATGCAATATTTTTTATTCATTAACTCCAAAACATGTATCTCAAAGTAGCAATAAAATTTAAATAATCACCAATCACATGAGTAAATTTCACAATCAAATATAATAAAAAGAAGAAGAGAAATAACACAATGACAATACATGAACTCAATTAAATCAACATCCTTCTTCAATCAGTTTCATTATCTTCAACCGCATATTGGTAGGATGCTTTGTTTGCAATTCTTCTCCCGGTTCATGCATTCTTCTTTAATGCATTAAGTGCTTAAGTGCATTCTCTTCAACTTCGGCATTGACTCAATTAGATGGTATTAAAAAGAAAGAAAAGAAACGAACATTCAATCCCCAATAATACCCAGGTCGGTTCACTTACGCTGAGCAATTGGAGCTTACATTGTTTTCCATTGTGTCACATAACATGACAATTGTTTTTCTGCTAAGAGAGTTTCATAGCGTGTTCCAAGGAAATTCAAACAAACGAAATACTGTGTAAAATAATAGTTGGTGGGCTAGTGCTATTGCACTTTTGTAGAAGCTGAATAGTTCTGGTTATAAGAAAGGAGTTTTGACAGGTGGTTGAATTATCCCATTTTATATTTGTATTATTAAGTCAGTCGAAGGTGGTTTGAATTTAGACCCCCTGTGGAGGAAGTGGACATACAGATTGCATCTTTGTAGGTGACTGGTGCTTTTTGTTTGGTTGGGTTTCTGACTACTTTTGGTTGGGTTCGGTTTCGGTTTCATAATGGTTTTGTTAAAACCGAATCAAACCAACCGTCAAATTTCAATTTGTTGGGGCCGTGAATCTAGGGTTAAACCAATGCAATTCCGGATCATGTACTATGAAAAAGCTTGTAAACATTTCCATAAGTTTCTGAGCAACAAACAGAAGGATTATTTCTTTCCTTTTTTTCTTCAGAAGAAATTGCTACAATGCTATCTTGCAGGTTGCTATATTAGTTAAATTTTGAAGCTAATCTTCTGAGCACAAATTGTTGACTTCTTATATATAGGCGGGAAAATGAAGACTAAACATTGTAGTGGGAGTATAGAAGCACATAACTTAATAGAAAATGAACCTGCTAAGAGAAATGAATCCTATATAGGATGTGGTAGCAAAAATCATTTACAGTGACACTTTAAAACATCTACATTTTCCCTCAACCTAAGCACAAACATTCTTTTTCGACAGTCACACCCTCGTAACTGAAACTTAGAACTGCCAAATTTAAAAGAAATAAAAATAATGAAAGAGCATAGAGTTACATGATCAAGAAAATGTTTTCTATCATTGCTCTTCAGCAGCACCACAACGCAACGCGTTCAAGGCATATCGTTCTCAGTAAAGGCTGTGTTCGTTGTTCCAAACTCTGATGTACAATTGCTGTCCCAAATACCTCTTAGACCAAATTTGCAGATCTTAAATTCCACACACTTGTTGTCAAAGAGACTAGAACAGCAGATTAATAAGGTAGATATCTTACCAACAAAAGTCGTGTACACCAATTAACGATTAAATCAATAACGAATGATAAGAATTTCAGAAAGTATGCACCAAATCGGATGACAAGTTCCTGTCAATTACCTGAACTGTGTGTCTCAGTACAGCACATCTACCGATTATGTCCGTTTCCCTCCATATCCTGGTGTCAATTAGCAGCATGGCCATATCTGTGAAGACCAACAAATATTGTTAGACAAATTACTAGAAAAAAATATATTAATACATTAATGTACAGCCCAGGTACCACTGACAAATTGGTCCTTAGAGCTTACTACAACAACATAGACATGTATCCATCTAGATGCAAGATTGGGCTGATAAATTGTTCCTGGAAGGCGATTTCCACGAAATCATGAAGGGCAGTTCCTATGGCAGAGGCGCCATATACTGCAGGGCCTCGATAGGTGTGTCCTTGATCGTGTTAAGTTAAAGCACGCCGGGATGTCGTAATGGCGAGGCTTTAGCTGGGGTCTCCGGATCAACATGAAGGGCCTTATTTTACAGCATATCGAAGCTTACCATCAATCTTAGTAGTATTTGCCAAAGTAGTCTCTGACAGCACAGATAGTTCCATAATGGAATGAGCCCTGTCTGGGTTGAAGCCTGGCTGCATTTGCTGTCAAATTCCAATCTTCGCCCTCCAAGAAGAGAGAAAATGTTGGTACATGATTGGAACAAATCATTAATCAATAATGTTACGCTGACCGATATGATCGCCGGAATTAGATGCAGACACTGTCACATCATTTGGTGACCAAACTTTATGCATAAATATATTCATATCTTCTAAAAATGGCAGCAGAAAGTCCTTAGAAAGTGATTGCTACCTAAGTTGTCCTGGCTTGCCCAAGAACCAGTGAATGTATTGATAGGTTGGACCAATTGGCAATGGTTTTGAAGCAGGGTGTTAGAACCAGCATGTAAAAGAATTCAGTGGTCGTGAGGATTGGTTTTGTGAATCGGTGCAGGAGCAACGAAATAGTCATCACTGAACTGTGTGGTGTGACCAAAACAGCTACGGATTGTGGCCTGGATGAACGTCAAATTGATTCGTACACCTCTTACAAGGTGAGCTCATCTACTTCAACAAGTGTCATTGTATGGCTCTGAATCCTGAAGTTAATTGAGTTATTATACATTTGAAACCCTGAACTTGTAGGTCTTTCCTGAAATAACCCAACAAAATTTTGATAGAAAATCTTCAAAAACAGATAGTATGGTATACAAACACTTTTGAGGAGGGCTAATGGTTACCTTTTTCGCGGTGAAGACGGCATTTTACGAAACCCATTGATAAGAAGACCATCAGGAAGTGGAAGGTTTTGCCAGAGTCAATGTTTGCTGCAATTCCTGAAAAAATAAGAGCGTGTATCAGAAAATTATTCTTGTTATATGGTTGAAGACAACTTACACTCCCAAATGTTATGTTGTCATCTTGTAAGTCTAGACCACTGACAACCTAATACGTCATGCTGTATAAATAAAACATTTCCTACTTCTAGCATCGACGCCTAAGAAAGTTAGAGTAAACGAAATGAGGAATATCTATTACTTTACGAGTTGCATACCTTGTGGCCGGTCTTGTACCAGTCACCAACAAGCAGGGTAAATTCTCCGGCGGGAATAGGATACGGCACTGAAATGACCGACTATGTGCAGCATTGAAACCCAAAACCAGCAGCTCTGTGCAGTTTAGTTGAAGGGGAAGTAAGAAGGTTAATCTGATCTTTCGTTTGAGGCTGTATGTCCAGTTTGTGTTTGGAGGAATCGGGCAGTGAGTTCCAGCACTCCGTCTTCACCACGTGGTTTTTTGCTGTTTGATTCCGTTCCTGATTTCCACAGCACAGAAATTTAGTCCTATGAGGGCCATGCATTTAAATTTACAACCATAATAACTGCCAACAAAAATACGCACCATGTAATGAGGAAAGGCTCATCCAACTTGTTAATCCATTGACGATTACGTTGTCATTCGTCACAGCTTCAATGTTTGGCCGAAATTGACCATTAATAAGGATACCCTATAATTATTCACAATTTCTAGATTAATTAAGCAAGAAGTCATACATACAGAATTATATATGATAACATTAATTATGTTAATGAAGGATCAAAAAAGCCAAACCTTTTGAGGAACACCCAAGGAGAAATGGTTCCATATGTTACAGTCCATGTATAATACAAATGTGGATCTTCTGCGTGTGGTGCAGAAAGAACTCAAGCAAACCAAAATTCCGACGAAAAAATGCACGAAAATGGTTGGCCTCATTGTATCCATCCTATCCACCATGTAGTCCTTCAAATTTCAGATTTCTGCCAAAAAAAAAAACAAGTTCATGAGGCAAAACGTACTAATTAGTACAAATTAGCCGCTTCTACACAGTCAAACTTCCGAAGTATGTACGCATTTCCAAATTAAAAGAAATACCGTACTCGAATTATTGTCTATCCTCCCCAAGAGATGGGAAGGTGAAATGAAGTGCAAGTGTAGTAACTACTCGTAGCCGTGTGGTTGAGCTGTACGAAAGCTCAAGAGATGGGAAGGATTATATATAAATGGCAGGGAAGGAAGCAGACATGAAAGGAGCCCGCAGAGGGCAATGCCAGCGTGGATATACGGATTTATGCGAAGACCAAGTGAAAATCAAGCTCGTTTGCGGCGCACTTCCATGCACAAACAGTCAACTACCTGCATATATACTACTCATTCACAACTCATGGTTTTAGCTCACACATAATCCCGATGATTAATTACATAAATTATATATTAATATAGTAAGTATAGTGTAATACCTCTATGCTGCTATTCATTTGATAGAGAATTAATTGAGAGGTTTCTACCAGTTTACTCCTCCACACTTGTAAGTCTGCTAATTTTACACTAAATCAGTGGGAGCCAGAAATTTATTCTAGGAGGGGCACCATAGAGTCAACGTCATATGAAAGAATCAAAAACACGTAGAAAACACAAGGAATGACAGAAAAATATTGTTCTTTTTGTGTGTGTTGTGTTAGAAGTGAGGAAAAAGGTTTGATTGTTTTGCTCATTTGAACAAAATTGATGTCAACATGTGAGCATCTCACATTGACCAACGGAGATGGGGTGATATGCCTTATATGTACATGCCCACTTTGGCCTTGAGGCCTTTGGAGCTTCACGGCCAGTTCCTTGAACTCGAAGTTAAGCAGTTTGGGCTAAGAGCAATCCCATGATGGGTGACCCACTGGAAAGTTGCTTGTAGGTTCCAGAAACCGAAACCGTGAGGCGTGGCCCCAGCAGACAAGCTATCATGCTACGGCGGAGTCGGTGCAGGAGTGACAGAATGGTATCGAAACCCTACGTAGATTTCGAGTACGGATGTCACGGCGAGGACGCCAAGGTTCCCTTAAGTGGGGTGGTGTGACATCCCACATCGACCAACTTGGAAAGGGTGATGTGCCTTATATGTACATACCCACCTCCATTTAGCACAGAGGCCTTTTGGGAGCTCATGGCTTTGGATTCCATCAGAACTCAGAAGTTAAGCGAGAGTTGGGCAATCCCATGATGGGTGACCCACTGGGAAGTTGCTCGTGAGTTCCCTGAAACAAAACCGTGAGGCGTGGCCCAAAGCAGAGGGAATGTCGTGCTACGACGGAGTCGATTCAGGATGTGACACGACATCTTGGAACAAAATTGTTGGAGCGGCTAGTCTTTGTGTTATTTGGCTCCTCAGATTTCCATTTGGGACATCATGACATGCAATGGTTGGAGGGTGGGTGGTAAAATCATTGGAAGGTCAAGTTACATATATGTGAAGTTGTGAACCAATTTTAAAAAATTCCAGGACGGGCCATGCCAATTCTGGTCCTCAAATGGCTCCGCCACTGCACTAAATTTTAGTAATCTTCCTAAACTTTTACAAATAGCCAATTTCCTCCATCTCCTTCGTTAGATTACTCAACATCCAAAATTTCATCCATGTTTGTCACGTAAACAACACATGAGCTAACAAGAAGAGTAAATGTCATTTTCACACTAGGATGGTAGCTACTATACATAGGTCGATAGATAAGACCTACCACGACTTGGATGGACCAGGTAGAATTGGTTCGCACATGTTGGTATTAGTGAGAGGCAAAAAGTGTCATAACCTCTGAAGTGGTTCATATCCCTGGGTGGTAGGTCATGAGGTGGTGTGAGAGGGAGTGGAGTAATTACATGGGTAGTGGTGCCAGGTTCCAAATAGGAGGTGGTGGAGAGGCCATGAAGGTGGGGGTGTTTGTGTCTAAGAATCTACATGGACCCACATGTCTGTCATGCCAGATCTAAGACTTTGTCCCTGACAAAAGTGCTTAACTATTTTTGGATTTAATCATTACCTAGTTCAAGAGTACAATTAACTAAAATAAAATTCATGGTGAAAATTGGCCAAAACCTCATTAGTTGACATAATAATTAAAAAATAGGATTAAATTACCTAAAACCCTCCAACTTTTTGGTATGATTCAAATTAGTCTGAACCTTTTCAAACATTCCAAAAAGAGTACCCAACGTATAGAAAATATCGCTTCCGTTGGGTCTCAAGTTACAGAACCGTTAAAGATTGCCTACACCAGCATTCATGGTGGGATATTTTTTTTAAATGAGCGTAGGACAAATCTTATAATTTCCAAAACCTACGGTAGTTCCCTCCATTAAATAGGTCTCGATGGAGGCCAAATCTCAAAATGCTTTTTCGAAACCCTAACTTCTCTTTCGTGCAAAAATTGCACTTAGGTTGTAGACTTGAAAACAACAAGCATGGTGACATGATTGGAGTTGCAAATTTGAGTCGATCAGCTAGGCCCCATCCTCGCCTGGTTCATGTTCTCAACAAGGATGGAACAATTAATGCGGCCCTTACAACGGACGTTAGTGATATTATTTGCGTCTTTCTTTATGTTGTGTTGGTTGTATTGTATCAAGCTTATCCCTTCTTACTTTGTTTATTAGGCCTTCTTGGTTAACTTTGTATCTGGCGTTTTTGCACCTTGCCATCACAAGTGCACTTATTATGCACTTATAAATTAATTACTAGTTGCTTATTCCTTGTAAATCTTGTTGTACAAACCAAATCCTATATAGATTAGTCACAATATATATATAGTTCTTTTAAATACGAGTGCTTACCGTCTTATGGCTTGAGATCCTTAAATTCGCGTTTCGCGATAAGAAACAAAGAAAGTATTTAGCTAAGAAAAGCGAGGTTTCAGTCTCAAGGTTGTTGAAGCATTCAAGATTAGCATATTATACCAGTGCGGCCATGTATTTGATTTACGATCTTTGTATTTGGTTGATTTTCTACGAGAGGAGGATAAAGAAGAAAAGGAGTTTAGTGTGCACCACCAAATTTGAGATTTGGGAGAGAGGATGAGAGAGTGCGAGAAGGAGAAATTCCCAGAAGGTTGGGACTAATTTATTCAAAATGCCACGTTATTAAAAGTTACTTCATGGGTATTTGTCCACGTTATTAAAAAAAGTCTAACCATGAATACCACGTAGGCACTTAACGGTTCTCCAAACTTGGGACCTAGCAGAAGTAATAATACGTAAATTACTCTTTTTGGAATGTTAATGTTGAACTAATTAAAGATTATATAAAAAGACTAGGGTTTCAAATACTTAATCCTTAAAATAATATATATTTAATTTCTTGAATTATGCAATCGACCAATGAATGAATGCGATTTTATTTTAAAACTTTTTGCTAGTGATGAAAATGTGTTTGTGTGCGTGAGGGTGGTGGTTTGGACTTTGGACTCATGAATTCGTCAGGTGGTGCGCGGTGAAGGAAAGAAAAGATCAAAAAGCGGGGCTGCGCAGCTCAGAACGGATCCATATTCATGCATTTAATATATAATAAGTTTGTTTTGGGGACAATTATAATTTTAATAATCTTAGTTCCTGACCTGACTGGTCTTGACGAGTTAGATTAAATGAGTTCTTAGATCTCTCAGAACCTCATGATGAGTGAAAACAAGCAGAAAGCCAGAAGACAATGGAAGGGGCAGGAGTGGTCAATTTCTACCATTTATCATCTATGGTTTTTCACCAAGCGACAAGTCCCTAGCCTCTTCACCTGATTGTGATTGCCCAGTTGAAGATTACGTACAACTTGAGGCTTCTTCAGTCTCGAACCAACAAGCACACTCTTCCCACGAAAAGATACTCTCAGCTGACTAAATATGTATCATGGTAGCTTTATTAGATAAGTTCACGTCATGAGCCATTATTTATTGGAAGGTAGCACTAAGACTATGCATTGATTATTATAATAGAAAATTTTTCATGCTATGCAACTTTTAATTTGGTCCCTCTCTCAGAAGGGGTTCTGTGATTATCCTTATTTAATAAATTATTTATTACTAATTTGCTCATATTATAACTTTACATGAATTTATATGTAAATATTAGCATACCAACTCTAAAATTTATACTTTATAAAATGTGGTCAGTAACCATGTATCATTTAGCCACTCACGTGAATTGGTTTGGAGACACAGCAACGAAAAGGGCTCTTCTGAGAGGTGGAGCAGGTTGTCTCACCCGTGAGCCATGGTCCACCGCGTTCCATGTCCTCTGTTTTTGCTTGTTTGTCACTTATTTGGCTTGAAAATTCGCAACATAACTTGAGAGGCGCGTTGAGAATAGATCCCACATTGATAATGGAGAGGGATCTTGTGAGCATAAGTAAGTTGGAGTTGCATTGAGTATATTTATATTATATATTGTAACCCTGTTCTTAGTACATTTTGGACACTATTTTGGAAGAATTTTGATACTTTGAATTATATTTTCAATGTAGGACTTTCGACTTCATCTGGAGCAAAACATGATCAAATGGATGAATTTTAGGTAACTCCGGTTTACAGGAGGACGTTCGTGAGTCTCTCGGCTTGATCGTGTCAAACTTTTCAAATTTTTCCATCAAGCGGTGATTTTTGGCAAGAAAATAAAGGAGCGTGCAGCAGTGCTGGAAAAAGTGACGTTTTGGACTTTTATGACGTTTTGGGCCGAGATGACCTTTGATGGATTCATGGCCTTACGGAAAAGTGTTCAGAATATGCCAAACGCCAAATCCATTCTGTTGACCCAGTTTTGGAGCAGTTTGGGGTCCAAAACGTGGCTGATGAATTTTAAACGAATTTTACTATAACAATTTGGGGTTATGTTTCCTATTTTATTTTATTATTTAGTTTCTGGTTGGATTGGAAGACCCTATAATTTTGGGAGGAGTTAAGTAGGTTAAATAGGGTTGGTCGCGGAAAAGGGGTATTCTCTTCTTTCCCGTACATTCTGAGGAGAGAAAATTTGGCCAAAACGCAAGATTTTCAGACTTTTTTCCATTCAAGAGTTTGTTTTCGTTTCTTTATTATTTTAATGAAGAACTTGATGATTTTAATGTATGAACATGCGTAACTAATTCTCTTTTGCACTAGGAGGTGAGGCCCAGGCCAAGTAAACTTATGTAGATTTCTCCCAATTTGCTCATTATTATATGCATGCAGGTTTTCAAATTATTAATCACTGGGTTAAACTATCTAATTGTTCTGATGCCAGTCACCATTGGATGTTTAGAAAAGTAAATAGATTACAATTTTTGTCGGGATCGGTCCACTAAGAAATTGTGAAGGCTTCAGCGCAGATTAATATGTAGGTTACTTAGGACGAATACCGTCTTAAGGGTTTCATGGTTATTCAAAGGTTTCACAGAACTTAATGAGTCATGCATGTTTTAGTTTGATGCAGAATACCAGGACGGATTGCATGTGTGATATATGGCACTACGTTGGGGTCAAGTGAGCATATATTAGGAATACTTAACCTTTGGAATATGCAGAGTATAGGTGTTGGTAATTGGAGAACTATATAAGATTGCTAAGGTATTGGATCCTAGTGCTTCTTTAATTTGATTTCTTAAAAACAAAACTATTCATTTTTCATCACCCAGCTTTAATTTTGCATATTGTCTATTTTTATTAGTTAAATTTGTTTTAGTTTAAGTAGGTCTTAAAATCAAACATCTCAACTTTCTCTTTTACAATAGTGTAATTGGAATTTGGTTGCTCTGAGGTTATTTAATAATCGTTGTGAAACGACCTTGCGAGATCCATTTATACTACAGCCTTATCATTCTTGCAAGTTTTATAGGAGTTTAATTCTTTTGTGTGTTGTAAATTCCCTATCAGTTACTCACCATATTGACAATTGGTTCATGGTAAAATCTCAACTTCTTCAAGAATAGCTAGTTGATTGTGCTCAGTCATCTTCAAAAGAACAAAGTAGCCCTAAACCTAAAAGGGTTTTTATCACATTTAGATCCACAGAGTGAAAATCGAATAGTTTGATTTTGAAATTTGGTGTTGCATCATTTGGTCATTGAACCTTTAACTAGATTATCATTCTATTAGTTTATTTGATGTGGCTGGGAGCTGGTTTCAGTTAGAACTGAACTGAAGCAGTGGAATTGAGCACAGGAAACGATTTTTTTTTTTTTCGGTGAAATTTTATGCGAAATTGAACTGATAGGTTTGGGATCCTGGCTTTTTCGGTTTGAGGGCCACTTTGGTGTATTAGATGAAACCCAATTTTGTAAAGATGGGAGGGGTGGTGGTGGTGGTGGTTGAGGTGTGAAAAAGAAGGGATGGTTGCCATGATCGATTTTCAATTTCATGGACCAAATGTGGTAAAACCCAACCTAAAATATGTCCGAGGTTGGGATGGAGACTGGAGTTGATTTAGTGAGAAAAATACAAGATAGAAATGGGAAGCTTCATCTTACTCTTTGAGACTAATAGTGGATTAATCAAAATATACTTGAGACTTACAACATTACAAGTCATCAATAGCAGAAGCCATTGTATAAGGATCCTGCTCTGTTCTTTGTACCTAAAATAAATAAACAAATTGACAATCCAACACACATTGATAACTTACGACGTTGGAAGTATATATTTTATGACATTATTTGGTTGTATTTATTCTATATTTATTTTTGAGGATAGAATACATGGATAATGTTAGCTGCACAATTTGCTTCCTATCTTTCTCCTTCTACCTTTTCCTATATGGTTATGTTCATGCAATGTGGTGTGATCAATCGATATTATATTATATTTTAGTATTCCGTTAAGCTTTTATATTTGTTTAGAGAATTTTGATATTTTCTATATGTTTTTATCTGGGATGAATTGAATTGGCTTTTCTTATTAAATGGACAAGTTGTGAGTTTTGGAGCTAAAGAAGATTGTATCAAAGTTTAAGTCGCAATTCTATGCCGGTTGATCGTGATGAATAATTGAAGATGGATTGCGTAATTTAGATAATTCACGTTTTTGGGCTTATTTGACATATAAGTGACTGACCCAAGATAGCGTTTTTGGGCCAAAGTCTCTTCTAAAGTTGTAGAGGACATTTTTAAGCTTTCCAACGACATATTATCAGCCTAATTCAACTTGAAGCTGATTTGGTGAATCAAAAAGATGATTTTCTGCAGTCCAAATCCACTTATTATAAAAGAATCTGTAATTTAATTTGTTTTTGTTTTTGTTTCCTGATTTTTGGGAAGCCTATTTTAGTAGGATTTTGGTTTTCTAGTAGTTTTATAGTGATCTCTAGGGTTTAGAGGAGAACAGATTCGGAGAATAAAAGTGTGGAAGTTTGGTTGGCTTTTGGCATTTTACTACTTTTCTACAACGGTGTTTTCTAAACTTTCATATATGTACATCACTTATGATTTTAATTATGATTATGTGTAACTAATTCTTTTTCTAGGGTGAGGCCTTGAGCCTTTAACATGAATATGTAGTTTCTTTTCCATTACTTATGATATTATGCATGTTACTTTGAATTGTCAATGCCAGTTTTAAACTATATATTTATCTTAATGCTTGATCATCATTAAAATGTGTAGACAAGTAATTGGATGCTATTTATGTTGGAATATCACCTTAAATTGGCTAGGGCTTCTTGTAGTTTGATAATTGTAAGTTCATAAGGCCAAATATCACATTCTTAAGGGTTGCATGGTTTTCAAGAGGTTTCCACAAAACTTAATGAGTCTTGCATGTTCATATTTGATCTGAATACCACAGACGGGTTGCATGTTAGATATACGTTTCTAGCTAGAATATCACTAGTGGGAATATACAATAGGAAAACCCTAAATTCAAAGTGCATGTGTAATTCATAGTAATTGGTAATTAGTAGAACTGTATAAGATTGTTATTGGTGATAGCTGAACTTAGTGTTTCTTGTCTTTGTTTTCGACAGTTGTTGAAGCGAACTTTATTTTTGAGTATTTTAATTCCCATAAAATCCTACTATTTTTAATTTAAATGTTATTATTTTAATTCATGATCTCAGATTTTTATTTCTTGCATTAAATAGTTAATTAAGAATCGTTTTTTTTTTTAAATACAAGGTATTCCTCCTGTAGAAAAGATAGCAGTTAGGTTATCTATACTACAATAATTTTGTACTATTGCAAAATTATTATTTTTATGTGATTTTGCTTTGATTGCCCAGGTGTGGTAAAAGCACATATCATGGTGTGATGATCAAAATCTTCCTATCTTCTAGGCCACTCATGAATACAGATTATTTCTACAGAAATTTGACTAGGAAGACATTAACTGTTATCAAACAAAAACAAACCCGGTGTTTGATTAAACATCGAATGTTTTTCATATGTAAAGGGTGGCCTCGAAAATGAACGGTTTGATAAGAAATCCAACCGACCAAACAAAAAGCAATCCAAACAGGTTAGTTTCCTCTTGTTACAAGTTCCACTCTCAATCCTACCTTTAAAGTCCATTGGCACTTTTAAATGCCTCAGCTAATATTGAACACCCTCTAGTATAGTACCTGATCCATACTCTCTAGTACTGGTACCTGTAAGTACATGGATCCATACTCTCCCTAGTATAGTACTATACCCTCCTAATATAATATAATAAATTACATGAATCATGACTTGCCCATCAGAAAAGTTTTTGATGGGCAAGTCAGCTTCAAATTATGGATCCCAGGAGAGATCTCATGGGAAAACAGAACAACAGCATCTAGTATGTGTTAAATAATGAGAGTTTTTACTATGAATCAAGTCTCATCATCATGTGCAAATTCTACTCTCTCTCTCTCTCCCTCTCTCTCCTTAAGCTTTTCCTACGTACATTTCCTGCCCAACCAAAATTAGTATAACACAGAAGCTTGCAATTTGCTTGCCAAGCAATATTACTCTCACTCTCTATGTCTCTCTAGGAGTTTGAGATTTGCCAAGAAGCAGTTTATGAGCACTTAGATTCATAAAAGTTAATATAAAGTTCCTTACAAGATGACTATTCTAATGAATTGGTTGTACTTATAAGTATTTAGTATAATCCACCATGACGGTTAAATATAATTCCCTTAAACGTTGTTATAATATATTTAATCATCAAAATGGTAATTGCACTAAATTATAAGTATCTAAGCAAATTATGATGAAGTGAATCTATTTTTAATTCAAATAAAAATGCTTTTGAAAAACACAAATCGGTTTATGTCTACCACGGATCACTTATATATTCATTTGTGAACCGTCATTTAATAATAACAACCCAACTCTGCTTCTCAGGGCCAGAGGATCTGCAAAAAGCATTGGCACACTCTTGGATGATCCCACTAAAGCTCCTCTGATAGGACACAATTTTCTTTTAGTTACTCACATTCATAATCAGTTAGGCTATGCTTGGGTAAGAATTGAGACCAAATTTTCATTTATATCTTGGCCTCAATCCCATAGATCTTAGAAATTCTTTGTCCAAACATAGCCAAGTAGTCCAGTTATAAAAGGACATCTGTCGTTTCAATGAAAAGCAGTTGATATTATTATGAATAATGTGTCAACGTCATTGTTGCCAACAAAAATAGTCTAACATATTTTTGATGTATTTTCACAATGCTCGATGCACACTAGTTTTAATAAAAAAACAGACGTCCTACAGAAATTTTGTCAATCAGATAGTAGCCAATAATGCTCATAATCATTTTCATGATTCATGACTATCATGATTCATGACCATAATCTCCCTTATCACGTTCCATGTGTTAGTCATAATTAAAAACATATGATTGATTTTTTTGAACAATATGACAGATGATTAGTTGGTGCATCATAGTTAAAAGTGGTGAGTGAAACTGAGCTTGTAAGTCTAAACCGACTTTACCAAAAGATGAAAAACAGCAAAGAAGAAGCAGTTTAGACCTTAAATTCTATATATCTAGAAAATTATATAGCCGTAGCATACAATAATTTTTGTAAAAACGCAGACCAATTCATCTAAATTGAGAATTATATAACTAAGGAAAGAAACATCAAATATAGATCTTCTCTTTTGCTTTCTTTGCTGCAATCTGTCTTCCCTTTGGCCAAACCTTCATGACTCAAGAAAACAGACTCCAAAGAGTCGAAGGTCACCTATATGTGTCGTCCTAGAGCTTTTTCCACACAGCAGAGCATTTGAAGGAATGTTGTATTCGTTAGCAAGGTTTTGGACTGGATTCCAAACCCTGAGATAAAACTGTTGGCCAAGATACTGCCTTTCCCATATAGCAGACCTCAAGTTCCACATTCCTTGGTTGTCTATTGACACCAAAATAGTTGTCCACGAGTTTGAATTACACCTTCGAGAAATAAAAATATATTAGCTAACGATATGTAGAAATAAACATATACTAATTAGTAACAGCCTTTATTTACCTGAGCGGTATGTCTAGTAAGAGCATCGACGAGATTGTAGAGTTGTTCTCTTGGCTGGAGTCCACTGTCCGGGCCATAACTGCATTTTGTTCAAACAATAAAGATTATAGTCTACACCCATTGTTCGTAAAAATTTAAGCACAAAAGCACATTGACCTTACCCAACAACGATCATAACCATCTAAATGCATAGATTGGACGCTGTTTTCATTGTTTTGAAAACAACTTCCAAGGAAGTCGTGGTGTGAGACCGGCATGACAGGGTAGCTATGAATGCAGAGCCCTCTGAGGGAACGGTTTGGATGGAATTTAAGCTGAAGACTCCAGGGATGTTGAAGTAATCAGCAAGCTTTAGAGGGGTATCGGGGTTTAACATAAGAGACCCTGTTATTGAATGCATAACGCTGCTTTCCATTTATCAATGGTGCTGAATTGCTAACACAATTGTCTTTGTTGGTGTGACCTGGCCGTAATGGAATGAGCCACAGGATTAGGCCTGGCTGCATTTGCTGTCAGATTCCACCTGTAAAACAATGTTCAAAAGGACCAAACTAAATCATTATGTCGAACAAATCTAGGCTGTATATTTGAATTTCGCATATTTATACCTATGAAAAGTTCTGGCTTGCTTGCTTCACAAGACCAGTGTATTTGGTAGGGAAGTAGGACTGGCAGGCACAGGTCCAGAGAACGGAATTGTGCGAGTTTGTGTAGTGTAGTACTGAAGTAGCTGTAAGAACACGCCTGGTGAATCGTGTGGATGCAACAATGTAGTAGTCCTTTGGAGCCTGATTTAAGGTTACTAGGACAGACTGATTAACATGTATGTCAAGGGAGTCATATATGTTCTGAATTGTGTGAGATCCTTCGCATTCAACTAACTTCAGTTTGGCCTTCAATCCTGAAGTTCAATGAGGTTGACAAGCCGACATTTGGATCCTGAACATATATGTTTTCCTGAAATCATATCCCAGAAAAACACAGTTCAACATTAATCATTTGAATTATTAAATTCAAACTAGTTCCCCAGAGAACTAAGAATAGTTCAAGTGTTTGAGGAATCAAAGATTGAGGATGACCTTGGTCACCACTGAAGGTGTTACTAGTATGGCCATTTATAAGAGACACCGGCAGGAAAAGGGAAGAGATTTTCCGGAGTTCAAGGTGCTGTAATGCCTGCAAAAATAAAAACAAAAATGAGAACATAAGTACATTAACATACAAATTCTTTTATCAAACACTTTCCAAAAGTATATGTAGAATGGCAGTCATGTTTTCTTACCTTGTGGCTAATTGTGTGTACCAGTCGCCAGCAAGCAGAGAGTGAAATCTCCATCAGGGATTGGATAAGGGACTGGAATTCGGGTCTTGCGTAGATATTAGTCCCTCAAACCCTCCAGCAGCTTTGTGAAGTGAGTTGATGGGAAATATGGCAGAAGGAACCTATCAGTCAGCAGTGCAAACTTGTAGGTGTAGTTTGAGTTTGGCGGGATGGGACAATTGGTTCCCCCAAAGCCCATCTTGCCATGAGTTCTTCCTCTGTTAATCCCATTCCTGGTTGTGAACAAGAAAATTTCTTATTATGCAGATATCATTAGAATGAATACTACAGCCAAATATTCAGACATTGAACAAAAGAACAGAAATAAGAGCTAATATCGCCTAATCCTAAACGAAGAAGTACACTAATTGTTTCGTTTGGTGGCACACAAATGTAGGGAAAACAACAGTCAACAAGATTTTCAAGCTCAGATTTCTCATTAATTAAAATCTGGGAACAAATTTCTCCACATAAAAGTAAGCCTAATGCAGCAATTTGCTTAGACTTTTACAATTGCCCTTCTAATTTCTTTGAAGCTTAACATAACTTAAATGGAAAAATATGCTCCCTAAGGCCGCTAGCAATTTTTTATCAGATACTGAACCAACATTCTTCAGCAAATGAAAGTTCTTTAACCTAAAAACAATGGAAAGCTTAGTTCTAAAATATAAAAATAGAAAAGTATAAGAAGTGGATAGGAGGATGAAGAACTCACAGGTTAGAAAAAGGTTGGTCAGCTTGTGTAGAGTTTGAGATAATGTTGTCATTGGTGACAACATCAAGTCTAGGAGCCGAAATTGGCCATTGATGAGATACCTTCAAATGTCAAAAAGAAAAAAACCCAAATTTCAGAAAAACCCAAAAGCTCAAAAATAGAACTAAGATTGCAAATGGCAAAAACCCACAAACCTGTTGAGGAACACCAAGAGGAGAAGAGTCCCATAAGTCACAGTCCAAGTGTAGAACTTATATGGGTCTTCTGCTCACCACAGAAGAACTCAGAAGCACCGCCAAAACCGACCAAGTGGAGCAGAAGCCTGCTTTTGGCTCCATTTTTCCCTCTCCCTGCCAAAATGCTCCTCCCAAAACCACAGATTTGGGTTTTATTCAATTATTTATTTCCCTTTTTGTTTGGGTGGCATTGGATTGAGGTAGTTGGTGACAGCCTTTTATAGCAGCAGCGCGGGAAAAAGTCTTCACCAGATATGTCCTTTACTTCACTTTTAACGAGAAAATTTTCTTGTTGTCTTTAGATTTTGGTTTAATTGGAGTTTTAGTTTATGAACTAAAAAGCTATACTGTATTGATTATTGAATTTGTGATAATGTGGAGTAATCATCATTTTAGAATTTAAAAGGACAGATAAGGTACGGATTTTCTAACAGAATTATTCAAAATTACTATTATTCACATTTTGACAAATTCAAAAGATCAATATACACAAATTTTCAATTTAAAGATCAAAGTTACAATTAATTAAAGTTCATGGTCAATGCTCTAATTTTATTTTAATTGGTTATATGATCAAAAACTGCTTTTTCAAAAATAAAGTCAGGTTTTATAATTGTGTAGAAGCCATCAATGTTCTGGTATTGGGCGGGCGCATAGACGCGTTTCGCGTAATGATAGTTCTCATTTGCTTAGAACGAAAGCCAGTTTAAACCCATCATTAAAGAACTAAGAGTGAGCACATGACACTTTGTTCCATAAACCATCTCTAATTGCGCCTTTGATATTTGAAATTATATTAGTTTTTCTCCTTTCGGTCTGTTTTCTTTTTTGTCTAGGGTTTTGTTTTCTCGTAAATATTGAACATTAAAGTTTAGGGTTCTCTCTTTCAAAGAGAAAAAGTTTAGGGTTTCCTCATAAGTATAGGATAATGATGAGTGGTATATTTATGATTCCAACTAAGGATCATTCTGCAACTTTGGAAATGGCTGTGGCCGGTAAGTCTGTAACAGAAACATATATAAGTGCAGCATTAAAAATAAACCTTTTGGGCTAATGTGCGCCTGTGACTAATTGTAGCAGGAAGATGTATAGTAATTTATGACATGCATTAGCTGATTAGACAATGTACCAATTGATGTGTTAATTAACCATTACAATAATCAATAATCGATGTACTTAACATTTAGATTAATTTGATCTTGCATATATGCTGGTAAAGCATGAGCATTATTTTGTCCCTATGGAAGACATACAATGAGTTGACAGACAATTTATGTTGAGAATGAATCCCACATTGATAGGAGAAGGGACCTTGCATGGACTTATAAGTAAGTTGGGCTACTGCCCATATTACCAAGTGGTTTTATGGTGGAACCTCAACTTCCTTCATGGCATCGAAGCAGGTTATCTCCATTATGAAGTCTAACGGCCACATGTGCTTCACTTGATCATGAGCGGGATTTTTATGACAATGGGGGCATGACAAATAAGTTCTCAAACATTGGTTGTTCACATATACTTTAGGCCATACGCATTGGTTGTTCACATATACTTTAGACCATACGCATATCTAATATAAGTATTAATTTTTATCTCAAATTTAGTTTTTCCTATATATGTATCTTAGATCTTTTGATACTTCTTTATCCAATGTTTAATGTTCAAAGAGGTCTCAGTTGAATCCCAGCCTCATTGATAGAAAACAAAGTTCTTTGTGCTCCATAGTCTTCTTTTTTAAGCCAAATATGAACTAAACATGTATATATGTTTATTTATTCTAGATTACATATCAAATACTCTAATTAATACACATTTTTATTGGTTTTAGTGTATGGTGTTTGTCCATTTTAATGAGTATCTTGTTGGGGTCAAAGGCATGCTTTGCCCTCACCTTGCTTCCGCTAATTGCTCCACGTCACCCTTTTTGTTGTCCACACGCTGGGTGAAAATTCGCCACACATGAAGTGTTGAATGAATCTCACATTGATGGGGGGGATGGACCTTGCATGAGCTTATAGGAGTGTAAGTTGAACTATTCTACATATTGCCAGATTAATTTTATAGTAAAACTTCAACTTCCTTCAATTTATATTGTACATTGCATTATATTATAATATACATGCACAAAAATATTACCTCTGCATTATATTCATACATGCTGAATTATATTGCACACTGCATTATACTTATAAGTCATGTGCATGTGCATGCACAAGAAATTTATCCACTGCTCTCTTGCTTAGACTAAGGTTTAGACTAAAAATTTGGCCGATCAACCGATCACATGTTGGAAAACAACTACTTGGGTAGGTAGGAGGAGAGCAGATATAGTATTTTGGAATAATATTCAGTGATGGTACATCCTGCCCCATATTTTTAATTGAACTAAGTCAACTCTCAACTAGCTTAAATTAAGGCCAAATCTTTGCACTGCATCAATTTAAATTTGTTAATAAAAAAATAACAAATACTTACACATCTTGTTTTTACACTAAAAGATATTCATGGGCCGAACTTAAGTTTTGGTAATGGGTTGGGCCTAGAAGAGTAAGGGTCCAACCCAGACCAGTGAACAAAGAAAAAGTCTGTGTCTCTCTTCACTGACAGCATTAAATGCAAAGCACTTTCGACATTTTGGAGGAATAAGGCTATGTATAAAAAACTGTTTCGGTGGGAGTAGACTGATCGAGAGATATTATTTACCTTTCTGATTAAGCCTTACTTCACGAGTCTTCAAAGACGGTCAACGAGAGGATTTGACAGCTGCGGTATAGACTCTCCTTTGACCTATATAAACGAAGGAAGGATTCAAAGATGAGGACACTCAAACAACCAAAAATCCAGAACGCCACACGTTCTAAGGAAGGGCAGCCTTTCAAACAACCTGCGGAAACCCCTCAAAGCCTTTCCCGGTTTCGATTTCATCTCTATCTGTTGTGGAGTCTCATTCACACTACTTTTTGTGTAATTCGTGACTTTGAGAATCAAATACTAGAATCCTAGGATCATACTACCCAACTCTCCTGAGGAGTAGTGAATTAAGCTCTGCCATCAAATCAACCCCATTTTGAGTAGTATCGATTACCAATCACAGGCCAAAGTGTCATTGATTGTTCCCTTTACAAGGAAGCAGCTTTTAAACTATCCCGATGAAACTATATCCGACCGATGGATGTTTGTCAATCTAAAATGACCATTACATGTAATATTATTGTACTTTTGTCTACATAAGGAGTCTTTAAATATCGATTTTACTTCATGTCTTTACTTTCAAGTCTTTACTTTCTGTATTTACATTCCAAGTACTTCTATTTTGTCTTTACATTATGTATTTAATCACCCCGAGTCTTTACTTTTCTTATGTATGCACGAAAGTGGCGCGCTTTGCTATAACCCAGGTTTATAACAAACTCCATCTGCTTAATCTCTGGTATAAACATCGAGATATTAAAAGTCCCTTAACAAGCAAGGCAATAAAAAAGAACCCAGCCGAGAACTTATCTAACAAAGTCACAATCCTATGAAGAGAGTTATATTACTTGTGGCGCAAGTATCTAACATAATTTAAGCTGAATCTAACAAATACATCATTCTGGCAGAAGCCAATAATTACAGCACGCGACGAATATACCAACACCAAAGGCCTCATAAATATTCCTCCAAAGGATAAAAGTGAGCACCGCAAAAACCAAGCCAAGGAGAAAGGTGAAATCCAGCGGTTAGCCAGCGTATACTCCCTACACATCCTGCAGAAGGCCTCGAACACATCACAAGTGCTTGGCCCAGACAGAACTTTTAATCCAGTTACATATAATGTTTGATTATCTGTATATTTATAAGTATAATGTTTGATTATCTGTTCATCCCTTAATTTAAACCCCAAAAAGGTTTAAAATGTAGGGCAGAACCCTCTAATCATGTCACCCATGTGATATTCAGCAATTGCCTGGGCCAATTTAAGTCGGTACCACCCACCTCTTATGCAAAAAACAGAAAGAAAGACCGAAAGAAATTAGGAAAATGGTGGTATTGCTATATGCACAGGATCCACACGTATTGCCACTGCACTAAAAACGGGAGAGGAAATGCGGCTGTGGGATTCCGATGACTTTATCTATAATCTTGCAAGTGGAAATGCCTGTGCTGGATTATTTTTTTGAAGAATCAGAATGTCAATGAGTTAGATTGGATGTTAGAAGCTGGTTGCACACCAACTAACTCGTAGTCCTTTTTTCTCATTTTTGAAAATTCGTAACAAGTTGGAATCCTCCTCTCATGTACTTTTACTCTCGTTAGAGAGAAGAAAAAAACGAGTACTAATTATTTTGTTTTTGTTGCATGCAGTATGAGTCATCATTCAAGTTAGTTGACCATATGTGGGTTTATATTCCTAGGTCTATTGTCTAATTTGATTTCAATAGTTAATATATATATATATATAAGGGAGCACACCAATTTGGTAAAACATTCGTAATACCAAATTTGCCCTCCCCTACATATAATTATTAGAAAAACTAAATTAATTATATAAAGGAATAAAAAATAAAATTATACATGTGATTTAAAACCACCCCCACATTAGGTAATTTACTAACCTTTTTTTTTTATTTTTTATTTTTATTTTTAAATTACATAAATATAAATTATTTATTTTTTAAAGAGCCAATTGCCACACGCGTACGCGTGTGGCAAGAAACTAGTATATATAAAGGGAGCACACCAATTTAATAAAACATTTGTAATACTAAAATTTGTCTCTCTTTATAATGATATACTAAATTAATTATAAAGGAATAAAAAAATTATACATGTGATTTAAAATCACCCACGATAAGTAGTTACAAACCTTTTTTTTTTTTTTTATAAATTTTTTAAAAGAGTTAGTGCTACACATACGCGTGTGTCGCAAGAGGTTAGTTATTTTTAAGTTAAGAAATATGCAGATGAGATTACTTGAAGTTTAGACTACTGCCACATTTGATAAATTATAATATACAGGTTATTGCTAGCAATAGTTAATATGACTAGGGAGGGTTGGAACAATTTCAGCAATTTATGAAATAAACCATAAAAAGCATGAAAGAATTGGTTGAAGCAATAAGTGACATTGTACATTAGCTTTATGATGCTTCATCGTGATGGAATAAAGTGTTCGAACTGTTGCAGGGTGTAACATGGACCACAAATAATGATGGAAGACAAATCACTGCCGTTGGTAATAAAACAGAAAGAAATTTAGAAGAAAATAAAGAGTACTATGAAGAACATCTTTAATTACCATCAATTTTGGTTTTTAATGCAACAATTCGTGTTAGAAGACTTTATATGTTTATAATCCTAAAGCCACAAACTTTGATAACGATTTTTAATTTTTTGTTTTAAATACAAGCAATACTGGGAAAGGAATTAGAACTCAAGACTTCGGGTGAAAAATACTCTTATGAGTGAAGTACAAGCTCTTTGCAAATTTAATACAAGATTTAGACCTCCCAATAATATTCTTACCCTTTAGCGGTTGAAAATGTTGTTGATACAGCAAAAATAGCTTAAACATTAAAATGGTCTTTATTGTAATTAGTTAATGTTCACTCATTTTCCAATTATTTAAAGACGACTTTCATGATTTCTAATTTGAATGATCTTGTCATTCTGTTCTTCTTGCATGTTCAATTTACCGGTTAACATCTCCTAAGTAAATATTTTTAGCCTTTCAATAGTCCTCCTTCTTCCTGCTTAAATGGGTCACCTTTTAGGATCTAGATTTTCTTCTCAAATCTCAAAATTTCATCAAACATTTATGCACTTTTTATGGGCAGTAATGTGATGACTCATCCCTAATTTTATTGTATTTTATTTTCCCGAGCGTGTGATTGATCAAAATGCTCCTACTTGAGCTAAATGGAAGTTCTATGTGGATGTTTTGAACTCTTTTTAGATTTTGATTTCTTACTTATCGTATTCTTGTAGTACCCGTCACTACGAACGCGTGAGTCACAGATGGGGCAAGAAAATTCCTGACTTGCGAAAGCGTTAAGTACATTGAGTATTTCTTTCTGTTTTGAGATTGTGTGCGTGTACCATGTGGGACCCCGTTGCCCCTTATTTGGAAATCCAAATCACTCTTCTCTCTTTCTCTCGGACAACTCTCTCTTCCTCATTTTGTTCTTCTTTCTTCTGTGAAAACATGAGCAGGAGTACAAGCGATAGCCACGCCACTTCTTTCGAACCAAGCCAAACCACCACCACCACCCACCTTGTTCATTTGCAACTCACTGGGATTCCAACCAAACAAACCCGATTGCCCAAACTCCCCATTGATCGTAGAAATCATACGGAAGAATCAGGCTTTTCTGGCCGAGTTTCTTGCCAATTCCGACCAAGGTGAGACTTCCCCAACCACCACCCATTAGCTTCCTCTTGTTGAGTAGATGGATTTTCATACTAAACTTGTGTGTTTTGTTCATGTTTTGGAGTAGATCCAACCTTGGTTTTAAATGAGACTTCCGACCAATTTCAGGCCATTTCCAACCACTTTTCAAACTCCAAATAAATTACAATCTTGTTCTTTTTCTTTTTAGCTTCATTTTGTAGATCATGTAAAATGGTTGAGAAATGAACAAGTTACAGAAACTTTAAAAATTTTGAAACCGGTGAGTTTAGGTGATGGACTGCTGCGCCAGCAATCGGCTCGAGTTGCGGGGCGGCCGGTTTAGCCTGAATCCGGTCCAAAGGTGGGGTTGTGACGTCCAACAAGCCGGTTCAAACCTGGTCCTAGACGGGAATATCCTCATGTATATTCCTTTAATGTAGATTTAGGAATATTCTGGTAAATTCCTAGCATATTACGTTGCTCTAACGGTAACCGTTAAATATTTCGTTAACTCTACGGTGTTAGCTAAAGCGGTTGTCGTGGCAGGCGCGTATGGGCGCGTGCCGAGCTCATTGGCAACGTGGGCGCATTATTGACATTTTTCTAACACTTTTTAGCCCGTTTTGACCAAACAAAAAGAATTTCAAGTGTTCTTCTTAGTGTTTATGAACTTTGAGTAGGTTAATGATTGGTATAGTTATTTCCCATATAGGAGAGACTTACCAAGTGAGTACCCAGGTCAAGCAAGGTAAGGTGGCAGCCCAACTACATATCCGTGAGTGGGCTTTGTTTTATGAAACTTATATTATTTATATTAGTTTCACTATGATTTGTGATGTGAACTATTTTCTATATATTATGCCATGCTTTACTTATGAGTTTAAGTATAAAGAATATTTGTTGAGATTTGTGAAATTGTGATGACATGATCATATGTATTTTTATTTGCTCATCATACATGCATTCACTTGGTGCCTAGTACTCGTCAGGGCCAGGACTAGCCTTCAAGTGTATGTTCACATCCGCACTATGCTCACCTTGGATCCATTGGTAGGTGTCGGCGTACTAGTTTGCATTAGGCAGCTAAAACTCTCATATGTGACGCGGGTGCGCCAGTTTCACATGATCGTAGTACTGAGCATATATCTGTACACCCGGCTTGTTCCATGTAGCTACTTTCTGCATGGGCTTGTGTCTGCATATATTGATGAGTATACTATATTATGTTGAGATAATTGTGTTTACACATTATCTTTGGCAATTGTGTCTTTATATTGTTTTGACAGTTTCATACTATACGTAGTATGCTTTTGAGAAAACTATAGGTTTTTAGAGGGTTACTTATGTTACAAAAAGCAAGGTTTTATAAATGATTATTTTGCCCACTCACATTTTACATTTTGCGCCCCTCCAAGACTTAGTAGCTGGACTTGTGGTGAGCAAGATGGTTCTGATGTTTACGACTTCAGCACCAGATAAACGTTAGTTTCCTTCTTCTGCTAATATGTTTTATCCATCCTACTCGGGATGGGAATAATTCATATTTTCTTTCTTTTGCACTTTAACTATGCTTTGAACATTGCATGTTGTGTACTACACCAGCCTTACTGCGCACTCTTACTCTTAGCCTCACTCGTTCCTAGACTCTGGTTTTATTTTAATCAAATTTTCCATATCTTCTGCATGACATGAAGCTCGTCACCCTGCGAGGTGTCCGCCCAGCATGCCTCGATTTTGGTACCCTTTGGGATATCAAGATTCGAGTGTCACAATGAAAGAACAATGCTCTGAAGAATGAGCAGAGTAGTGTAAACACCAAAAGAGGTTATAGCCCGTGACACTCCCAATGGACTTTGGCAGCGCGGTGCGGCTGGCGACATGACCATTTTGTTGTAAGTGAAAATTCTATAGTCATTAGTACTACCATAGCAATCCATGTAGCCACCTTCGTTTTGGCCAATATTTAACATTATGATGGTCCTCATTACTTGAATGGATAATGATCGAGTTGATCGAACGGTTCTTGCCAAGTTTGTGTGATTGTATTCGACAGCCATGGAGGAGGGGGTCCCAGTTGCATTTTGAATTTTAAGGCTTTTGGCACCTTTAGCAGTGGATAGGCAGTACCCCATTACTTGAAAAGCAATTTTATGGCGACAATGGATGAATTTCCAAGCGGAAAGCACAATGCATATGATCAACCAATGCACAAATTATCGGTGCACGCCCGCCAATAAGATCGAAATAAAATTTTGATTTTTAGACCTTAGCCCACTTGAAACAGATCAAAACTGCCATATAGAAGACTATGTCTCATTCAAAATTGTTAGTTGAAAATGAGCTTTTTGATAAGCTCATTTTGAAGAAAGTCTGAAACTGATGTAGTTACATCGGTAAACAACGATAGAAATGCAACAAAATTTACTATTCAATTTTGGAAGAGAATCAATTTTCATGATTGAATGTCCATCAATTGTAGCCCCATTTTCGACGTCAAGCAGTTTCCAGTTCAAAACAAAGTTACGATTCATGAGAAATTCCAATCCGTTTTCTTGGTGGAGGACGAAGGGAGAGAATGAGGCTGTATGTGGATTTAGAGTGCGCTCAGCTACTGTCACCAGCCACTAACTGCACGCAGGCCGGGTGTCGCCACCCTTGAAACCATGATTAGAGGTGACTCTAATGTAGAAGTATTTCAACTCATTTGTTTAGATCTAATTATTTAGTTTTAAGTTTTTTATCGTTGTTTTTCGCTTGTTTAAACTTACATTGTAGTAAGAGATTTTGCACGATATTTGTAGAATAGAAAGACAATGAATTTGATGTTATGAGAAGAAGAAAAAAATTAAGAAAAAAAAGTGGAGCATTGTAAGATCGGTAAGCCTTTACCGACTTGACCCTGTAAGGATCGCTGGTAGGATGCTGACATTTCTATGGGGAGAATCAGTAACATTATAGTAATCCCTCTCCTGCCTCAAAAAATTAATTCATTTATTTTCATTTATTTTTTGAGTTTATTGGTTTTCATTCTTTATTTTTACTACACTCATTTTCAATTATTTTTATTTTTTTTTTTTTTTTTTTTTTTTTAAGACGGCTTGATGATTTTTTTCAATTTGAACGATCTTGTCACTATGTTCGTCACTGCATGTCCAATTTACACGGACGCTCCTCAATATCTCCAATGGGTTGTCTTCAATATTTTTGACCTTTGACGATCCTCCTTCTCCCTGCTCAAAGGGCTGTCTTCCAATTTCCTTGTCAAATCTCAAGAAATTTCATCAAATTATGCACTTTTTGATAGGCAATGAAAACCATTAAAGCCATGAATGAATAATGAGCAATACTCACGGGGGAAGAATGAACAAGTGGTGTGAGCACCAAAAGGTGTTGTGGCCCGGCAAACACTCTAACAATTTTGGCAGCATAGACGACTGGCGGCATGGCCATTTCTTGCAAGTGAAAATTCATAGTCATTAGTACTACCATAGCAATCCATGTAGCCACCTCTTTTGGCCAATATTTTATAGTATGATGGTCCCCACATTACTTGAATGGAATGATCAAGTTGATTGAACGGTTTATGCGAAGCTGCGTGATTGTATTCCGACAAACATGAAGGAGGATAGAAACCGTGTTGAATTTCAGAGTTTCTGCTTAGCACCTTTGGCAGTGGAATAAGCAGTACCCCATTACTTGAAAAGTTGTTTTATGGAGGCAATGGATGAATTTTCAAGCAAAAATCACAATTCATATGATCAACCAAGCAGATTCGTTTTGATTTTCTGATCAATTCCATAAGAAGAGCAGGCCCTCATGATTGAGTTAGTGACTCCATGGTTTGTTGATTGTGTTTTGACCAAAATACGAATGGGCCTTCTATCTTTTTTTGGCCAAATCAGGTGAATTTTTATATATTAAAATTGTTTATTGTCCTTGTAAACCCATTTTTGAATCTCTTCATTATCAAATCCCATTACTACCCAAACAAGAAACTCCAATATGCCATCATTCTTAATCCTTTCTCTACCTACTCCATTGTGCTTAAATTCTTCATCCAAACAAACTGTTTTGTTTTGAAAATCTATTCTCACCCCTTGGTGAAATTTTCAAAATACCCGATTTTCAACAGGATGCTGTTTTACACTCAAATTTGTCATGTTTCCACTCATTTGGTCTGAAGCCAAATTATATGGCACTATCTTTTGAGTTATTGTGAGGTAAGTCAAACTTACACAAGATATTTTGGAGATTGCTCTACAAGTGGATAGTTAATTAATGTTATCTCTCTTTGTGCAAGTGGAATTAGACGGTGGAATGCATCAAGTGGCTTTGCTTCACAATTGCCTATATACTCGAGCTACGAGGCAGAGAGCTAGGGACACTCAACCAAACAAAAATCAGAAGATACATGTTCTAAGGAAAGCCAACCGTTCAAACAACCAAAGGGAAAAACCCCTCTCGTAAGCCAAGAAGTGGCATTCATCAGTTTATACAATCCAACAACAAGCTTTCATAAGCCTACACAAGGCTTTAGCAACCATTCACAAGCTTCAGCAACTTGTGTTAAAGCTTTTAGATCGAGAGGAAACCTCAATCTTAGAATTAGCTCTGCCACTTCTCTACGTGGTGGCATCGATTTAAGCACGAGGAAAAGTCCCCTTTAGGCTACTCTCTTTTTCTCCGAATATAGACAACTTGTAGAGAAGCCAATTTGATGGCCTTGTCTCAATCCGATGGGCATAAAAGCCAATCCGGCTTTGTCTCAATCCGATGAGCATAAAAAGCCAATCTGATGGCCTTATATGCAATCCGACCATACAGTTTGATGTTTACAACTTTATTTACTTACTGTATTTACTTATTTGTAAACTTTCAATTCAGTATATATATGTTTACTTTGGTGCAAGCTATATTTTCTTTATTTACTGCTTATTATCTTTACTATTAAAGACATTCCAATTGAATATAACCAATTTATATTTAATCCATATTCCAACAATCTTGGTTTTGTTATATATATCTACATAACAATTAAAGTCCTTAACAGGCAAGGCAAACAAAGAATCTAAGTTGAGCCTCTCACACTTAAGGCACAATCTTTTGGTTAGAGAAGTTAAATGGCGTAATCTCAAACACACACACACACACACGATCTACTAGCGGTACCTAGTGAGTAGCACTTTCATAAGCACCAATTCGTGTTCATATAAATTTCCAGGCCTACAACTAAGCGCCAGTGTGTGAATTTATTCGTTGAACAGATACTTCATATGTCATAATATAAGAAGAAGATACAAAATGTATTATTTCTCTATTTACAAATATAACTTATGTGAAATACTGCAAAAACTGAATCTTAGATAAGCCTCTCACCTCAGCTTGATCATGCCTTGAGTACTATATTCTCTTTATTGAGTTGGATATTTCCTCTTATGGATTGAGCTCCACAAAAACCCTATTCTAACTAGGCCTAACAATACTCTTCCCTCTGCTCTCTCCAAAAACAAGAGTCAAACTTTTTATCACTTGACGTCAGATAACCCATGAACTGTTGTATTGCTCCAACAGTCCAAGGCTACACGCAGTAAGTGACATCAAAAGGCTTGCATGGTTTCCACGTATCCGATGCATAGTTTCCTACTACGTGTAAGCCCCAAAGCAATCCCTAGCTCTTCAAGCGATACCTCACTAAACCGCTTCAAATATAAACATTTCCAAACTTCAAGAAGAAATTAATACTCAAAAAAACTAGTGCGTCGAGATCAACATCATGGCTGCTACGTCTCAATCTCCAGACTCTTACCCAAGTCAGGTAATTAGTAAGCTAGCATAGATGTTAATTATTTTAATTAACTTTTAAGGCCTTCATTATTATCTCACTTGTGTCTTTGTTGCTTATACTATGACAGATATCCTCCTATGGAAGCAAAGTTTTCTAGTTCTTTTGACAACTTAACGGCGACATGGATTTTGTTGGACGTCTATCAGTTCAACTTTCTCACTGTAATTTCATACGTTGCCATGTTTATTGTTGCTTCACATTGTTCCTTTCGGGAAACTTACTTAGGCTTCTCAGCAAGTAAAGCAGGCTCCCCTTATTTTAACTCTCCCCTTTGTTCTTGTTTCCTTTTTAATAATTGTTTTATGATTTTTACATTTGGTTGTATTTCCAGAGCCTCCAGATTTGTCAAGAGTTTGGAATTAGAGAGAAGTCGGCTTTGGAGATGGGGAAGCACCATTCGAGCTTGGGTTGAAAAGAAGTAATTCGATGGATGTTTCAGGTGGCTGCTGCCGGAGAGAGAGAGTGGTTTTGTATTTGTTGGAACTGTCTCTGGTTTGTGGTTGCTTTCCCATTAACAAGATGCGTTGATCTGCTTACCCTTCTTTACATGGGTAATAAAGCATATAAGGGAAACTTCTTAATTCTGCCTGCTTACAGTCTTACAAGCACATATATACTTATGTTATCAGATTGTGTGTTTGAACTCTTACTAGGTTCTTCAAGCCGGAAGAGAATGTAGTTCAAATTAACAGTCTGGTTAGAGAACATTATTTTTCAATTATTATTGGCTTATAATTAATTTGGTTTCATTCTGAGGACGTTTGAAATTTTGCGGTTGCTACCCACCCGTGAGATGGGAGGTGCCCTACTATAACCAGGGCGGGGCGTCATGGGCCCACATACACTCAGCAAGGAGGGTGACGGAAGAAAGAATCCCTCATAAACCATTTTAATACACTAGTTTGAATTTACAAGAGTCAGTAGCACTTACAAAAACTATTATATAGTAAGTTAAACCTTACAACGACACATATATAACACTTCAAGAGCTCAATTGGAAGGGAAAAAACATTTATCTACTTTTGATGTTCTAATTGATTTGATTTGTGAACTCCTTTCATTGGTTTTGTGGACTATTGGGTTTGAACTTTTTTTCTCAAAAGTGTACTGTTATCATGTAGAAAGCTACTGTGAAATTATTTTATATGCTAAAATAAATGAATACATTCACAATTCCAAATTTTAAGATCCAAGGAATACTATACTTGAATGATTGGGATGCTATTGTTGCGTGTAGGTATGTCGTTATGGGCATTGGTTCCAACGTATGTGAAATACGAGGACAAGATAGAGGAGAGAGGTGAGGAGAAGTTGAAGGCACAGAAGTTGAAAGGTACTATGACACGGTTGGTGAAGGTGAAGTGCAGAACAAGATGACAGTCCAGGGAAGAGAAGAGGAAGAAGGTTGAGTAGCTGTTCAATCATGGGCGTTGCTTGGGAAGTAGTATCTGGTACAATTACTATATATTTCTCAAGTTAGTTGTAACTTATGTTTAGCTCTTGATTAGATGCAAGACCATGCAGCACTTGATCTTCTGTTTTTCCATAGTAAATTCATGTTACTCTAATAAATCAACAAACAATATTGGTAATAGCTGACATCCGAGTCTTAAACAGAGAAAGAAACAAAGCTGTTAGTTGCCTCTCGTAAAGTTTGTTATAAAATAATTTCTGGCTGAGATATTCTCTACCGTGCGTGTTGTTTAGTACACGTGAGCGTGTAAATTTTTACTCATTTAAGAATTGGGTACAAAGAAATATCCCCCAAACCCAATTTTTCCTTATTCTTTCTTTCCTTCCTTCTTCCCGTCACTTTCTTTTCCCCATATTTTTTGACTTTTCTCTCTCTCTTTGCCGTGGGTGCGGTGCACACCGACGGAAACCCGTCAAATCGGCGACGAAAATCACCACCTCCTTCGTCTCGACGCCGTGGACTCAACGGTGCAAACCGTTACGTCCAAACTCTCACCCGTTTGACGGAAGCGCAACGGGAAAAACCCGGACCTTCTCAGCCATTTCCGGCCAATCTAGACGAGGTGGGGTTTCCGCTACCACCATTGTGTTCCTCTCGTTGAGTAGATGAATTTTCATTGGTCGTTTGCCCTGATTTGGTTGAGTTTTTTTGGTATTCGATTGCTACAGTGACCGCAATCTGAGGGCAATTTCAGGCCATTTCGAGCTTGTACGACCAATCCAAGGTACACCGTGATTCTACTCTTCTCAGCTTCATTTTGATATGGCACGTAAATTTGGCCTTAAAATGAAGATGACTTTAAAATTACGAAACCGGCCAAAATTCGGCGACGGCGACCGGAAAGACCAGAGGTGACCGGCGCTGACGTCAACGTGACAATCAACAAGCCCGGGTCAGACCGGCCTTGCTGGCGATCAGCGAACCCCGGTTCAGACCCGGCGGCCCCGGCCCGGCTCGGGTGGCTGCGGGTGAGCCCGCGCGTGGAGCCGCGCGTGAGCGCACGTGGGAACCCGTTGGAGCCACCCAGCGATGGAGCCGCGGCTTGGCGTGTTGAGGTGTTTGAACCTCCTGGTTGAGCAAACAAGGGATAGGTGTAATTAATTGGTTATTTTAGTAGCCTTTGTAGGTTTAATCATTATTACGGTGATATCTCACCTCGGTGAGACCTATCAGGAGAGGACTACCGGGGCTACCCCCAGGACCGGGAGGCTCGACCCGGCTACCTACGGTGAGTGAGTGGGTTTTTGTTTTGATAAGTATGTACTCATTATGGTTTTCAATGCTTTCTTCAAGCATTAGCATAATTCATATCATATACAGTTATTTGGAGGTAGAACATTCGTATTATATTTATACATACATGTTTTATACGGTGCTCATCGTGAATGTATACACCCAGGTATTAGTACTCAGTCTTGTGGCCAGGACCAAGCGCTTGACGTTTGGAGTGGTCATTGCAGTACCGCTACGCGGCTTTGGATCCATTGGCAGGCTGCTTTGTTCTAGGTTGCACTAGGCAACTCGAACTTATGTGACTGCACTTTGTGCACCAGCGCAAGCGTTAGACTCGCGTCATTGTAGTACTCAGCGTATTACTTTTATGCCTAGCCTGTTCCTTGCTGGTTTATGCTTGGACTTGTGTGTTTACATATGGGTGAGCATGTCGGTACATCGTATCGGGAGTACCTGTATATTTTTATTATAGTATTTGAGAGGTTCATGCCTACAGGTATGACGTATTTTCTCAATTATACTTGTTTTCCAGTGAGGGTCTGACAAACTCTTAGCTCTTGGTTTGGCTTTTGCTTTGGCCCACTCCGTTTTATGTTTCGCCCCTCAAGGGCCAAGTGGCCCGGTTCACTTAAACGGTGATTCAGGGGCTCTCTTCCTTGTGATGGTCGTGGTTGTGACATATCCTCAGACTATGTAGGATTCACTCCCACCACCTTAGTTTAACTTTAATTATCCATCCTCACGAGATGTAGATATTTTTATATTCCTGCACTATTTACTTTATCAAAATCATTATGCATCCTGTATTATGGGTTTTTAACCCTCACCACACTTCTACTTCCGCACTCAACTCTTAATATTCTTACTTTTCACCGTTTCTTGCATAATTGGCTTTCGTCACCTAACACGTGTCGGCCAGCACTTCCTGACACCTGGCGTGTCCGGGATCGGGATGTGTCAGATTGGTATCAGAGCATAAGTATTAGGCAGTCATGCATTTGTCACTTTGTGATATGTGCTCTAATGATTCTTGATTTTTGTGATGTCAGAACTATGCCACCTTGCAGAGCACCTCGTACTCAGGCACCAGCAGATGAGCCTGTTGCACCACCATTTGATTTTGCACAGTTTGGTGCAGCTTTTGCTAATGCCTTTCAGACGAATTGGCGTCCTCCTACTCAGTAGAAAAATGTCTTGGAGATTGCTTCCAATCTTCAAGTTAAGCCGTTCTTAGGCAGAGAAACTTCCGAGGTGACGGAGAATTGGCTCAAACATGTGGAGAAGACCTTCCGAGCCATGGAACGACAGGGAAACTTTCCGATGGAACAGTGGGTCTCGACTGTTATGTGGTTCCTGCAGAGTGAAGCTAGTTCTTGGTGGGCTTATGAAGTGACCCTAATTCCACCAAATCTGCAGGAAGACTGGGCTACTTTTAAGGAACACTTCGAGGCGAAGTACTTACCTCCGGAGTATTGGGCTAAGAAACGAGACGACTTCTTTGATCTGAGGCAGAAGAGCATGTCAGTAGCCGAGTACCACCGGAAGTTCACTGACCTTTCCCGCTACTGCCCAGCCATTGCCAGTAATCCGAAGGAGATGTTACTTCAGTTCAGAAAGGGTGCCCGAAAGAATCTTCGCACTGCAGCATCTTCATATCCATGCACTACCTACCAGGAGTTCTATGAGGCCTTACTCCGGGTTGAGGATTCGGAGAATACTCCCGACAGTGGTGGTGATGACGATGAGGGTAATGTTAATCAGAGGAACAACAACAACAACAATAACAGGGGTAATTCGAGATTTGGGCCGAAGAAGAATCAGTCTTTCAAGAAGAGTGGCTACAACTCTGGAGGATCATCCAGTGGGGGCTCTAACCCCAGCACACCTCGAGGAGGTAAAACCAATGTTGGTTCTCGTTTCCAGACTCAGAGCAGTTCAGGGGGCTCTAGTAATACTCGTTGTCGTTGCGTCAGTGCAACAACTATCATTCTGGAGAGTGTAGGCAGACGAGAGCAGAGCATGTGTTTCACTTGTGGCCAGGTGGCCACAGAGCTAGTAATTGTCCTCAGAAACAGCAGAGTCAGCAATCTGGTACGGTTCCTCAGCAGCAGATGCCACCGTACGGATCAGGCCAGTTCCAGCAGCCATCTTCTGGCGGTGCTGTTCACTATCAGGGTGATGTGTCTCAGTATTCTGGAGATGCTTATCAGTTCCCTATGGGCGTTCCTCAGTTCACACCGAACATTCCTCAGTTCCAGGGAGGCTATTCTCAGTTCTCTCAGAGTTATCCGCAGTTTCAGGGAGGTTATCCTCCATATCAGCCGAGTGGTTCGCAGTGGTATGGCGGCGGTCAGTTTCAGACCAGTGAGGCAACTTCTAGTGGTGGTGGACCGAGTAGACCTACCGGTCGAGGAAACCAGGGACGTGGAGGACAGGGTAGAAGTAACCAGGGATCTAGAGGTCGTACAGGACAGCAGACACAGGGCCGAGTCACTAACATCACTGCCCAGGACGCTCAAGCTAATCCTGATCTTGTCATGGGTACGTTGAACATTCTTGGTCATTTTGCTAGAGTTCTAATTGATCCAGGTGCTTCTCATTCAGTTATATCCCTTCAGTTTGCTCAAACCACTCAACCATACTCTACTCCTCTCGAGTATGATTTGGGTATTGCCATGCCTAGGGGTGAAGTTTGTTATGTTCAGTGTGAGTATCAAGGATGTCCCGTCCTTGTTAACGGTGAGGATATGCCAGCTAATCTGATTCCTTTGGACATCAAAGACTTTGATGTTATCTTGGGTATGGATTGGCTACATCAGAATCACGCCATGGTGGATTGTCGTCGTAGGGTTATCATTTTTCAGAGACCTGGCAGGCCTGTTGTGACTTTCACCGGCGAACGCAGTGGTCTAAGACATGGACTCATCTCCGCCATGAGGGCGAAACGTATGTTGAGGAAAGGTTGTCAGGGTTACATTGCTCATGTTGTGGTTAGCGACGAGAATCCGGCACAAGTTGAAGACGTGTATGTCGTTAACTAGTTTCCTGATGTATTTCCTGATGATTTACCTGGACTACCTCCGGATCGTGAAGGAGAGTTCACCATCGATCTTCTTCCAGGTACAAATCCTATTTCTCTTACACCTTTCTGCATGGCTCCTGCGGAGTTAAGAGAATTAAAGTTGCAGTTGCAAGAACTTGTGGATAAAGGTTTTATCCAACCCAGCACCTCTCCTTGGGGAGCACCGGTCTTATTTGTGAGAAAGAAGGATGGAAGTTTTAGGCTTTGCATCGATTACAGGCAGCTTAACCGGGTAACGATTAAAAACCGTTATCCTCTACCTCGTATCGATGACTTGTTTGACCAGCTCCGTGGTGCTCGTGTCTTCTCGAAAATTAATCTGAGGTCAGGTTACTATCAGCTTAAGATCAGACGAGATGATGTTCCCAAGACAGCTTTTCAGACTCGATATGGTCATTATGAGTTTCTGGTGATGCCATTCGGGTTAACGAATGCTCCTGCAGCGTTTATGGACTTGATGAACCGGGTATTCCGTCCCTACCTGGACAGGTTTGTGATTGTCTTCATTGACGATATCTTAGTGTTCTCTAAGAGTGAGGTTGAGCATGCTAAGCATCTTCGTCTAGTTCTGAAGAGATTGCGGGAGAATCAGTTGTATGCTAAGTTCAGTAAGTGTCAGTTTTGGATGAATGAAGTATCTTTCTTGGGACATGTCGTATCTTCTGAGGGAGTTCTTGTTGACCCTCAGAAAGTATCAGCAGTGGAGAATTGGGAGCGACCACAGACCGTTACTGAGATCCGAAGTTTTCTTGGTCTTGCCGGCTACTATCGGCGCTTTGTGAGGGATTTCTCGGCCACAGCCCTTCCTCTCACGAAGTTGACTAGGAAAGATGTCAGGTTTGAGTGGGATGATGATTGTGAGCGGAGTTTTCAGAAGTTGAAGCATTGTCTTACTCATGCACCTGTCTTGGCACTTCCCGACGGCAGTGGGAATTTCGAGGTCTACAGTGATGCTTCTTTGAATGGTCTGGGCTATGTTCTGATGCAGCATGGTAGGGTAATCGCTTATGCATCCCGTCAGTTGAAACGACATGAAATGAACTACCCTACTCATGACTTGGAGTTTGCAGCTATTATCTTCGCACTGAAAATCTGGCGACATTATCTCTACGGAGAAACGTGCAAGATCTTCACTGATCACAAGAGTCTGAAGTACTTGCCCACGCAGAGGGATCTGAATCTGAGACAACGACAGTGGATGGAGTTGATTAGTGATTATGATTGTTCTATCGAGTATCATCTTGGACGAGCTAACGTCGTTGCGGATGCACTCAGTAGGAAATCATCACACGGTCGGCTCAATGCACTGTACGCCTGTCATATTCCTCTTTTGACCAAGCTCAGGAGTACAGGTGCAGTCTTGGGTTCTGATCATACTGGAGCCTTGTTGGCTAATTTCTCTGCTAGACCTATTCTGTTGGATCGAATTCGTGAGGCTCAGGCGAGCGATCCTACTTCTCAGAAATTGATTCAAGCAGTTCTTGATGGTACGAGGGATGACTTCAGAGTTCGACGTTCAGACGGATTGCTTCTGATGAATGACCGGATGTATGTGCCTAACGATGCAGACTTGAAGAAGGCAATCTTGGATGAGGCTCATGTTTCCACCTATGCCATGCATCCAGGTAGTACTAAGATGTACCATACTATCCGACCTTTTTACTACTGGCGTAGAATGAAAAAGGAGATTGCAGAGTACGTGAGTCGTTGCTTAATCTGCCAGCAGGTCAAGGCTGAAAGGAAGAAACCGTTTGGGTTATATCAGTCACTTCCCATTCCTGAGTGGAAGTGGGAGAATATCACCATGGACTTCGTGTACAAGCTACCCCTAGCACGTGGAGGTTATGATGGTATTTGGGTGATTGTGGATCGACTGACCAAGTCAACTCACTTGCTGCCAGTCCGTGAGAATTATCCTCTTGACCGTTTGGCTAAACTTTTCATTGATGGAGTTGTCAAATACCATGGTGTTCCTGTCAGTATTATCTCCGATCGTGACCCCAGATTCACTTCGAAGTTTTGGAAAGCTTTTCAGAAAGCTTTGGGTTCGAGACTATTGTTTAGCACTGCTTATCATCCTCAGACCGACGGACAGTCGGAGAGAACTATCCAGACCCTTGAGGACATGCTGAGGTCCTCAGTGCTACAATTCGGAGATAAGTGGCATGATAATCTTTCTTTGGTAGAGTTTGCCTACAACAACAGTTTTCATTCGAGCATCGGCATGTCTCCATTCGAAGCGTTGTATGGTAAGCCTTGCCGAACTCCCTTGTGTTGGTCAAAAGTTGGTGAGCGAGCTCTGGTTGGTCCTGAAATCGTTGAGGAAACTACTCAGAATATCCAGGTGATCAAGGGAAACCTGAAAGCTACCCAGGATCGATAGAGGAGTATTGCCAACCGTCACTTGACCGACCGAGTTTATTCAGTTGGTGACATGGTATTCTTGAAGTTATCACCATGGAGAGGCATTGTGAGATTCGGGAAACAAGGGAAGTTGAGTCCTCGTTACATCGGTCCGTATGTTGTCACTGAACGGATTGGTGAGGTTGCTTATCGGCTTGAGTTACCTTCCGAGTTGTCAAGGGTGCACAATGTCTTCCATGTATCCATGCTCCGACATTATATCTCCGACCCTTCTCATGTTATTCATCCTCAACAGTTGGAGGTAAACCAGGATTTGACTTATGATGAGTTACCAGTGACCATCCTGGATTGGAAACACAAAATTCTACGGAATAAGTCGATCAGTTTAGTGAAGGTTTTGTGGAGAAACCACTATGTGGAGGAGTCAACCTGGGAGACGGAAGAGTGCATGAGAACCGACTACCCCTATTTGTTTTTCAATTCTACTTGATTGTAATCTTAATTTCGAGGACGAAATTTCCTTAAGGGGGGTAGATTGTAACATCCCGTAAAAAGTTTGTTATAAAATAATTTCTGTGGAATATTCTCTACACGTGCGTGTTTATTTCGTACACGTGAGCGTGTAAGTTTACTGTTTTGGTGGGTGCAAAATACCCCCAAAACCCAATTTTTCCTTAATCTTTCTTTCCCTTCCTTCTTCCCCGTCACTTTTCTTTTCCCCATATTTTTGACTTTTCTCTCTCTTTCTTTACCGTGGGTGCACAGTGCACACCGACGGAAACCCGTCGAATCGAAGCGAACGAAAATCACCACCTCCTTCGTCTCAACGCCGTGGACTCAACGGTGCAAACCGTTTGTCCAAACTCTCACCCGTTTGACGGGAAACGCAACCGGAAGAACCGGACCTTCTCGGCCATTTTCCGGCCAATCTAGACCGAGGTGAGGTTTCTAACTACCACCATTGTGTTCCTCTCGTTGAGTAGATGAATTTTCATTGGTCGTTTGCCTGATTTGGTTGAGTTTTGACGTAGATCGATTTGCTACAGTGAACCGCAACCTTCGAGGCAATTTCAGGCCATTTCCCGAGCTTGTACGACCAATCCAAAGGTACACCGTGATTCTACTCTTCTCCAGCTTCATTTTGATATATGGCACGTAAAATTTGGCCTTAAAATGAAGAAGATATCGAGCTTTAAAAATTACCCAGAAACCGGCCAAAATTCCGGCGACGGCGACCGGAAAAAGACCAGAGGTGACCGGCGCTGACGTCAGCGATGACGTCAGCAAACCGGGTCAGACCGGCCTTGCTGACGTCAGCGAACCGGTTCAGACCGGCGCTGACCGGCTCGGCTGAGCTGCGAGTGGAGCCGCGCGTGGAGCCGCGCGTGAGCGCGCGTGAGACAGCCGTTGGAGCCACGCGTGGAGCCGCGGCTTGGCGTGTTCGAGGTGTTTTGAACCTCCTGGTTGAGCAAACAAGGGATAGGTGTAATTAATTAGTTATTTAGTAACCTTTATGAGTTTAATCATTATTACAGTGATATCTCATATAGGTGAGACCTATCCAGAGGACTACCGGGGCTACCCAGGACCAGGAGGCTACGACCCGGCTACCTACAGGTGAGTGAGTGGGTTTTTGTTTTGATAAATGTATATATACGTATGGTTTTCAATGCTTTCTTCAAACTGTTAGCATAATTCATATCATATACGATTGTTGGAGGTAGAACATTCGTATTATATTGCCATACATGTTTTATACTGTTGCTCATCAGTAGATGTATACACCCCAGGTATTAGTACTCAGTCTTGTGGCCAGGACTAGCCTTGACGTTTGGAGTAGTCACCGCTACGCGACTTTGGATCCATTGTAGGTACTAGCTTTGTTCTAGGTGCACTAGGCAACTCGAACTTATGTGGCTTGCACTTTGTGCACCCGGCGCTTAGCGTTAGACTCGCGTCATTGTAGTACTCGTATTACTTTTATACCTAACTTTGTTCCTTGTGGTTTTAGCCACTTGGACTTGTGTGTTTATATATGGGTGAAGCATGTCCCATTTATCATTAATAGAGAATCCTATATTTTTATTATAGTATTTGAGGTTCATGCCTACGGGCATGGCGCATTTTCTCAATTATACTTGTTCCGGTGAGGGGTTAGTAAAGCTCTTTGAAAACAACGGTTTTTATCAAACTTTGCTTTTTGACCCACTCACTTGGTTTCCCATGTTTTGCGCCCCCTCCAGACTGATGGCCGGTTCACTTAACGGTGATTCGAGGGCTCTGGCGGTGTCGGCGGTTGTGACATATCCTCGAGACTATGTAAGGATTCACTCCCTACTTGTAGTTAACAGTATCCATCCCTCACGGGGATGTGAATGTTTTTATATTCTGCACTATTTACTTTGCTCGGTATGCATCGTATTATGGGTTTTTAACCCTCACCACACTTCTACTTCCGCACTCAACTCTTAATATTCTTGCACTTTTCACCGTTTCTTGCATAGTGGCTTTCGTCACCTAACACGTGTGTGACACTACGACACTGGCGTGTCCAGGATCGAGATGTGTCGGATTGGTATCGAGCATAAGTATTAAGAGTCCTTCACGATTGTCACTTGTGATATGTGCTCTAATGATTCTTGATTTTTGTGATGTCGAACTATGCCACCTTGCGAGTACCTCGTACTCGAGCACCGGCGGATGAGCACATTTGCACCACCATTTGATTTTGCCTGTTTGGTGCGACTTTTGCTAATGCCTTTCGGACGAATTGGCTGGTCCTCTACTCGAGTAGAAAAATGTCTTGGAGATTGCTTCCAATCTTCAAGTTAAGCCGTTCTTAGGCGGAGAAACTTCCGAGGTGACGGAGAATTGGCTCAAACATCGCGGAAGACCTTCCGAGCCATGGAGCGGCAGGGGAGGCTTTGGAGTAGCAGTGGGTCTCGGCTGGTATGTGGTTCTGAGTGAAGCTAGTTCTTGGTGAGGCTTATGAAGTGACCTAATTCCACCAAATGCAGGAAGGCGGGCTGCACTTTTAAGGAGCACTTCGGCGAGGCCTCCCGTGTGGGCTAGAAACGAGACGACTTCTTTGATCGAGGGCGAAGAGCATGTCGGTAGTAGTACCCTTAGGAGAAGTTCCGCGACCTTTCCGCTGCGCCCGGCCATTGCCGGTAATCCGAAGGAGATGTTGCCCGGTTCGAAGGGTGCCCAGAAAGAATCTTCGCCTTGCGGCATCTTCATATCATGCACTACCTACCGAGTTCTATGAGGCCTTACTCAGGGTTGAGGATTCGGAGGAATACTCCCGACCGTGGTGGTGTGATGACGATGAGGGGTATGTTAATCGAAGGAACAACAACAACAACAATAACGGGGTAATTCGAATTTGGGCCGAAGAAGAATCGGTCTTTCAGAAGAGTGGCTACAACTACGGAGGATCATCCGGTGGGGGCTCTAACCCCGGCACACCTCGAGGTAAAACAATGTTGGTTCTCGTTTCCCGGACTTCAGGCTTCGGTTCGGGGGCTCCCCAGTGTACTCGTTGCGCGTCGGTGCAGCAACTATCATTACGGAGAGTTGGCGGGCGAAGCGAGCATGTTTACTGTGTGGTCGAGGTGGGCCACGAGCTAGTGTGTCCACCGAACGACGAGTCGGCAATGCAGTACGGTTCCTCGGCGCGAGATGCTGCCCGTGCCGAGATCGAGGCCGGTTCGGCCAAACCATCTTGCGGTGCTTTGTTCACCTACTCAGGTGATGTGTCTCGGTATTACGGAAGATGCTTATCGGTTCCCTATGGACGTTCCTCGGTTCACACCGAACATTCCTCGGTTCCGGGGCTATTCTCGGTTCTCTCGAGAGTTATCCGCGGTTTCGGGGAGGTTATCCTCCATATCGGCCAGAAGTGGTTCGCGGTGGTATGGCGGCGGTCGGTTCGGAGCCAGTGAGGCAGCTGGTGGTGGCTGGACCGAGGTAGACCTGCGTCGAGGAAACCGGGGACGTGGAGGACGGGGTAGAAGTAACCGGGGATCTAGAGGTCGTACGGGGCGGCGGGACACGGGCGAGTCACAACATCCTTTGCCCGGGGCGGCTCAAGCTAATCACATTGGGTACGTTGAACATTCTTGGTCATTTTGCTAGAGTTCTAGTGATCCAGTGCTTCTCATTCGGTTATATCCCCTTCGGTTGCTCAAACCACTCAACCATCTACTCACTCTCGAGTATGATTTGGGTATTGCCATGCACAGGGGTGAAGTTTGTTATGTTCGGTGTGAGTATCAAGGATGTCTAGTCCTTGTTAACGGTGAGGATATGCCCGGCTAATCGATTCCTTTGGACATCAAGAACTTTGATGTTATCTTGGGTATGGATTTGGCCCATCGAGAATCACGCCATGGTGGATTGTCGTCGTAGAGGTTATCATTTTTGAGAGACACAGCGGGCTGTTGTGACTTTCATATAGGCGGCAGCGGTCTAAGACATGGACTCATCTCCGCCATGAGGGCGAAACGTATGTTGAGGAAAGGTTGTCGAGGTTACATTGCTCATGTTGTGGTTATGACGAAATCCGGCACAAGTTGAAGACGTGTATGTCGTTAACTTGGTTTCACGTGTATTTCACGATGATTTGTTTGGACTACCTCGGATCGTGAAGGAGAGTTCACCATCGATCTTCTTCCGAGTACAAATCCTATTTCTCTTACACCTTTGCATGGCTCTGGGAAGTTAAAAATTAAAGTTGGTGCAAGAACTTGTGGATAAGGTTTTATCAACCAGCCTCTCTCCTTGGGAGTACCAGTTGGCTTGGCGAAGAAGGATGGAAGTTTTAGGCTTTGCATCGATTACGGAAGCGGCTGCTTAGATTTAACGATTAAACCGTTATCCTCTACCTCGTATCGATGACTTGTTTGACCAGCTCCCGTGGTGCTCGTGTCTTCCCGAAGAATTAATCTGAGGTCGGACACTATCGGCTTAAGATCGAGACGAGATGATGTTCCCAAAGCCGGCTTTTCGAACTCGATATGGTCATTATGAGTTTACGTGATGCCATTCGGGTTAACGGAGAATGCTCTGCTGACGTTTATGGACTTGATGAGCAGGGTATTCGTCCACTACTGGAGTTGTGATTGTCTTCATTGGCGATATCTTAGTGTTCTCCCAGGGTGAGTTGAGCATGCTAAGCATCTTAGTCTAGTTGAAGAGATTGCGGAGAATCGATTGTATGCTAAGTTCGGTAAGTGTGAGTTTTGGATGAATGAAGTATCTTTCTTGGGACATGTGGTATCTTACGAGGAGTTCTTGTTGACCTCGAAAGTGTCGGCGGTGGAGAATTGGGAGCGAGCCACGGACCGTTGCGAGATCCGAAGTTTTCTTGGTCTTCTTAGGCTACTATCGGCGCTTTGTGGTTCTCGGCCCGGCCCTTCCTACTCACGGATTGACTAGGAAAAGATGGGGTTTGAGTGGGATGATGATTGTGAGCGGAGTTTTCGAAGTTGAAGCATTGTCTTACTCATGCACTGTCTTGGCACTTCCCAGACGGCGGCGGTGGGATTTCGGAGTCTACGGTGATGCTTCTTTGAATGGTGGGCTATGTTACGATCGGCATGGTAGGGTAATCGCTTATGCATCCACGTCGGTTGAACGACATGAAATGAACTACCACTCATGACTTGGAGTTTCAAACAATGTCTTCGCAACGAAAATACGGCGACATTATCTCTACGGAGAAACGTGCAAGATCTTCAGCGATCACAAGAGTCAGAGTACTTGCACGCGAGAGGATCGAATCGAGACAACGGCCGGTGGATGGAGTTGATTAGTGATTATGATTGTTCTATCGAGTATCATCTTGGACGAGCTGCGTCGTTGCGGATGCACTCAGTAGGGAAATCATCACACGATTCGGCTCAATGCAACGGCTCCTTTGTCCATATTCCTCTTTTGACCAAGCTTCCCCGAGGAGTACGAGGTGCCGGTCTTTGAGTTGATCATGCGGGCCTTGTTGGCTAGGCTGCCACGCCCAGACCTATTGTTGGTCGAGTCGTGAGGCTCGGGCGGCGATCCTACTCACCGAGAAAGTGATTCAAGCGGTTCTTGATGTGGTACGAGAGGGATGACTTCGGGATTCGACGTTCGGACGGATTGCCCGTGAATGACCCAGGATGTATGTGCCTAACGTGCGAACTTGAAGAAGGCAATCTTGGATGAGGCTCATGTTTCCACCTATGCATCCGGGTAGTACTAAGATGTACCATACTATCCGACCTTTTACTCTGCGGCGTAGAATGAGGAGATTGCGGGTCGTGAGTCGTTGCTTAATGCGCACGGCGAGGTCAAGGCGAAAGGAAAAACCGTTTATATCGGTCACTTCCCATTCAAGAGTGGGCGTGGGAATATCACCATGGACTTCGTGTGCAAGCTACCCCTAGCACGTGGAGGTTATGATGGTATTTGGATGATTGTGGATCGGCCGACCAAGTCAACTCACTTCAGCTGCCCGGTCCGTGAGAATTATCCTGCTTGGCCGTTTGGCTAAACTTTTCGTGATGGAGTTGTCAAATACCATGGTGTTCATTTGTCGAGTATTATCTCGATCGTGACCCAATTCACCAGTTTTGAAAGCTTTTCGAAAGCTTTGGGTTGAACTATTGTTGCTTTTACTTATCATCCTCGAACCGACGGACCGGTCGGAAGATATCGGACCCTTGAGGACATCTTGAGGTCCTCGGTGCCTAGTCGGAGGTAAATTGGCATGATAATCTTTTCTTTGGTAAGTTTGCCTACAACCAACGGTTTTCATTCGACATCGGCATGTCTCCATTCGAAGCGTTGTATGAGTAAGCCTTGCTTAGAACTCCCTTTGTGTTGGTCGAAGTTGGTGAGCGGCTACACGGTTGGTCCCCGAGAAATCGTTGAGGAAACTACTCGGAATATCCGGGTGATCAAGGGAAACACAGCTACCCGAGGTCGATAAGGAGTATTGCCAACCGTCCTTGACCGACCAGTTTATTCAGTTGGTGACATGGTATTCTTGAAGTTATCACCATGGAAAAGCATTGTGAGGTCGGGAAACAAGGGAAGTTGAGTCCTCGTTACATCGGTCCGTATGTTGTCCTTGAGCGGTTGAGGTTGCTATCGGCTTGAGTTACCTTCCGAGTTGTCAAGGGTGCACAATGTCTTCCATGTATCCATGCTCCCGACATTATATCTCCGACCCTTCTCATGTTATTCATCCTCAACAGTTGGTAAACCCGGGATTTGACTTATGATGAGTTACAGTGACCATCTGGATTGGAAACACAAATTCTACGGAATAAGTCGATCGGTTTAGTGAAGGTTTTGTGGAGAAACCACTATGTGGAGGTCAGCTTTGGGAGACGGAAGAGTGCATGAGAACCGACTACCCCTATTTGTTTTTCAATTCTACTTGATTGTATCTTAATTTCGAGGACGAAATTTCCTTAAGGGGGTAGATTGTAACATCCCGTAAAGTTTGTTATAAAATAATTTCTGTGGAATATTCTCTACACGTGCTGATGTTCTTTCGTACACGTGAGCGTGTAAGTTCTTGTTTTGGTGGGTGCAAAAAATACCCCCAAGGCTTAATTTTCCATAATCTTTCTTTCCCTTTCCTTCTTCCGTCACTTTTCTTTTCCCCATATTTTTGACTTTTCTCTCTTTGCCGTGGGTGCACAGTGCACACCGACGAAACCCCGTCGGAATCGCGAGCAATCACCACCTCCTTCGTCTCAACGCCGTGGACTCACGGTGCAAGCCGTTTGTCCAAACTCTCACCCGTTTGACGGAAACGCAACCGGAAGAACCGGACCTTCTCGTATTTCGGCCAATCTGGAGCCGAGGGTGAGTTTCTGCTTCACCACCATTGTGTTCCTCGTTGAGTAGATGAATTTTCATTGGTCGTTTGCACACGATTTGGTTGAGTTTTGGCGTAGATCGATTTGCTACGGTGAACCACAACCTTCGAGGCAATTTCAGGCCATTTCCCGAGCTTGTACGACAATCCAAAGATTTTCAATTGATTCTACTCTTCTCCAGCTTCATTTTGATATGGCACGTAAAATTTGGCCTTAAAATGAAGAAGATGTCAATTTTAAAAATTACCCCGGCTTAGGCCAAAATTCCGGCCGGCGGCAGGAAAAAGACCGAGGTGACCGGCGGCGAAAACCTGAGCTCCCCTTATTTTAACTCTCCCCTTTGTTCTTGTTCCTTTTTTAATAATTGTTTTATGAGTTTTACATTTGATTTGCTTATTTCCAGAGAGCCTGCAGATTTGTCAAGAGTTGGAATTACAGAGAAGTCGGCTTTGGAGATGGGAAGCACCATTCGAGCTTGGGTTGAAGAAGTAGTTCAATGGATGTTTCGGGTGGCTGCGGAGAGAGAGTGGTTTGTATTTGTTGGAACTGTCTCTGGTTTGTGGTTGCTCTCCCGTGTAGCAAGATGCGTTGATCTGCTTACCCTTCTTTACATGGGTAATAAAGCATATAAGGAAACTTCTTAATTCACCTCCTTACAGCCTTACAGATACATATATACTTATGTTATCAGATTGTGTATTTGAACTCTTACTAGGTTATTCAAGCCGGAAGAGAATGTAGTTCAAATTAACAGTCTGGTTAGAGAACATTATTTTTTCAATTATTATTGTTAGCTTCACAAATTAATTTAGTTTCGTTCTAGTTAAATTTTTTTGATTTGCTACCCACCCATTGAGGTAGAGTGCCCTACTATAACCAAAGGACAGGGTGTCCTTAATTTGACCTCAACAAGAGGTGACTAAGAATCCCTCGCAAACCATTTTAATGCACTAGTTTAGTTACAAGTCAGTAGCACTTCACAAAACTATTATATAGTAAGTTAGAAAAAACACCCCAACATACAAAACACTTCAAGAGACCAATTGGAAGGGGAAAAAATACATTTATCTACTTGTGATGTTCAAATTGATTTGCAGTTGTGAACTCCTTTCCATTGGTTTTTTGTGGACTATTGGGTTTGAACTTTTTTTTTCTCAAAAGTGTACTGTTATCATGTGAAAATTTCTATTATTATTTTATATGCTAAAATAAATGAATACATTTACAATTCAAGAATTTAAAGATCCTAGGAATACTAGCATGAATAGTTGGGATGCTAATGTTGCGTGTAGGTATCGTTATGGGCATGACAGTTCCAGCAATATATGTGAAATACGAGGACAAGATAGAGAGGAGTGAGGAGAAGTTGAAGGCACAGTTGAAAAGGTACTATGACACGGTTGATGAGAAGGTAGTCAAGAAAATACAGAACAAGATGACAGTCCGGGAAGAGAAGGAGAAGAAGGTTGAGTAGCTGTTCAATCTGTAGGCGTTGCTTGGGAAGTAGTATCTGCAGTACAGTACTATATATATTTCTCCAAGTTAGTTGTAACTTGTAATTACTTCTTGATCAAGATTCAAGACCATGCATTCTTGATCTTGTCTTTCCATAGTATATTCATGTTACTCTAATAAATCAACAAACAATGTTGGTAATAACCGACATCAAGAGTCTTAAACAGAGAAGGGTAAAAGCTGTTAGATTTACTTTCAAGGTCGAACATGCCCTGTTTAGCTGCAGCTTGAACGTATATACGAGCCATTTAAATAAATAGTATTTTGGACTGACCATGTAAGAGAAAAACTGTAAGATTTCATTATAATTACGTTTTACACCCTTTTTGTAAATTAGGCTACGAGGTTTTAATTTTGACATTGTATTAATTTACATTTTTTTTGTATATTTGAACGTCTAACTAACTATCTATTAAATTGATCAGTTTTTTAGGCTATGTGGTACAAATGTGGTTTACATGTCAACTTAATCATGCCCACCACATCATCAATTTAATAAAGATTCAAATAATTCATTAGACTCAAAAAATTCATTAGACAAAAGGTGTAATTGATATAATTTTAATATTTTAAGGGACAATGTGGAAAAATTGAAACCTCGTGGCTTATTTTTAAAATTACTTCAAATATGGAGGGTGCGAAATCTAGTATTAAACTAGATCAAGAACAGTGCAAGCCTTAGGCTATCTCCAACCTAAAGGTTCCAAATCTTAAAATTTAGTCTCGTATTTTGAACTATTTATTTATACGTAATACGTATGAGGTTTGTTAGTTTTTTCTTCCAACCCAAAGGGACCTATAATTCCCACCCCCAACTTTACAATTTGTTAAATTTTTGTATTTCCTTGATAATTTTTTTTTTGAAACAATTTTGGAATTAGTTTTTGTATAATCTATGTTGTTTTATTTTTATGAACGTTTCGATGTAAATAAATTCAAAATCCGAAAAAAAAAAATTTAAAAATCCGAAAAAATTGCTTCAAAAATAATGTGATGCTGAACACAAATAACGTTGGAAAAAAAAAATTCAAAAGTGACCGTTGGATTCCAATGGTCACTAAATTTGGGCCACAAATTTTGTACCCGTTGGAAAAGAAAAGTGTGGGCGGGCCACACTGGATTAAAACCCACAAATCCGCGTGGGCCATTGGATCTCAACGAAAAACTCATCTGGGCCATTGAGAATAGGATAACCATGCTGCTGACCACACTGAATTTTTTCCCTACCTTTTGCTGCTGCTTTTTTCAAAAAAATCTGTTGCTGGGGCCCGCAGCTGTCCCCCCCAACATGCAGCCAGCTTTCCTTCCCCCCTACTCTCTCCGGTTCTATTCCAATGCCAAATCCCCACCCTCAAACCCAAATTCTTATAATTCCCACCCCCAAAATACTTGCCTTGGACAAGATTTGGACTTCCCCCCCCCTCCCCTTGGAGATAGCCAGGGTACACTGTCACACTGGCGTCTCCTTCCAATGATGGAATGACACATAGACAAAAATTAACACATGTTTTTATATTATTGGCACCGATTGTTATTGTGGCAATGTATTCGTGCCATCCTTTTAGAGGAGGAAATTCTTGAAGTTGACAAGGTGACACTCAGGGAATTAGGTTGGAAGTACCTGCGCCGTATTACTTTTATAGCCTAGCCTGTTCCCTTGTGGTTTAGCCACTTGGACTTGTGTGTTTACATATGGGTGAGCATGTCAAGACATCACATCTGGGAGTACCCGTATATTTTTATTATAGTATTTGAGGTTCATGTGCCTACTAGTATGACGTATTTTCTCAATTATACTTGTTTTCCAAGTGAGGTTAGTAAACTCTTGAAAACAACTAAGCCTTTATCAAACTTTGCTTTTTGACCCACTCACCGTTTATGTTTTGCGCCCTCCGTAACCTAGTGACTACTCACTTAGCTGCGATCTCGAGGCTCTCTTCTATTATGGTCTACGCTATGTGACATATCCTCGTACCATGTGATTCACTCCTACTTGTAGTTAACTTTTTAATTATCCATCCTCACGGATGTGAATGTTTTTATATTCCCGCACTATTTACTTTTCGCTCCGACCGTTATGCATCCCGTATTATGGGTTTAACCCTCACCACACTCTCTCTACTTCCGCACTCAACTCTAATATTCTTAGCTTTCACCGCTTTCGCATAATTGGCTTTCGTCACCTAACACGTGTCTGCAAGACTTCCCCGACACCCGGCGTGTCCGGATCTGGATGTGTCGTATTGGTATCGAGCATAAGTATTAGGCCGCTCATGCATTTGTCACTTGTGATACGTGCTCTAACGATTCTTGATTTTTGTGATGTCGAACTATGCCACTGGCAGAGCAATTCTTCGCACTCGTGCACCGCAGATGAGCCTGCCAGACCACCATTTGATTTTTGCACAGCTTGGTGCAAACTTTTGCTAATGCCTTTCGTACTAATTGGCGTCCTCCTACTCGCAGAAAAATGTCTCGTGACATTAAGCCTCCACCTTCAAGTTAAGCCGTTCTAGGCGTAGAAACTTCCGAGGTGACTCCGAGAATTGGCTCAAACATTGCGCGGAGCAGTTAATCTTCCGAGCCATGGAACGACAGGAAACTTTTCCGATGGAACAAAGGGGTCTCGACCGCATGTGGTTCCCGGCAGAGTGAAGCTGGGCTTGGCTGGCCGACAAGGACCCTAATTCCACCAAATCAAGTAGAAGCATCGGGGACATTTTTAAGGAACACTTCGAGGCGAAGTACTTACCTCCATATCGGGCTAAGAAACGAGACGACTTCTTTGATCCGGGAGGCGTAAGAGCATGTCAAGAGCCGAGTACCACCGAAGTTCACCGACCTTTCCCGCTACCGCCCGCCCATTGCGCAATCCGGAGATGTTACTTCAGTTCGTAAAGGGTGCCCGAAAGAATCTTCGCATCGGCAAAGATCTTCATATCCATGCACTACCTACCAGAGTTCTATGAGGCCTTACTCCGGCCGGGTGATCCGAGAATACTCCGACTGGTGGTGATGACGATGAGGGTAATGCGTTAATCGTAGAACAACAACAACAACAATAACAAGGGTAATTCAGATTCACCGAAGAAGAATCGCCTTTCAAGAAGCAGCGGCTACAACTTCCTGAGATCATCCAAGGCTCTAACCCCGCGCACACCTCGAAGGGTAAAACCAATGTTGGTTCTCGCTTCCGCATCAGAGCGCCGCGGCTTCCAATACTGCTGTCACAAGGCAACAACTATCATTCTCGAGAGTGTAGGCAGTGCGAAAGCAAAAGAGCACATGTTTTACTTGTGGTCAGTGGGCCACGTGAGCTAGTAATTGTTCGAAACAAGAAAGCCGCAACTGGGTACGGCTCCTCGCCAGCCAGACATGCCACCGCACTGACGCCCAAGCAGCTCATCTTCCCCGGCGTGCCGTTCACCATCGTGGTGATGTGTCTCGCACTCGGGAGATGCTTATCGCTCCCGCGGGCGTTCTCCTCGCTCTTCACACCGAACATTCCTCGCTCCAGGAGGTTGCCTCTCGCTCTCTCGAGTTATCCCCAGCTGTGTGGAGGTTATCCTCCACCCGAGTGGTTCGCAATGGTATTGGGCTGCGGTCGGGCTGCACTGCTGAGGCAACTTCTAGTGGTGGTGGACCGAGCAGACCTGCACCACGAGGAAACCAGGGACGTGAGGACAGGTGGCAACTGTGGATCTGTAGGTCGTGACAGACAGCCAGACACATGTGGCCGAGTCACTAACATCATCGCCCCAAAGACGCTCAAGCTAATCCCGATCTGTCATGGGTACGTTGAACATTCTTGGTCATTTCGCTGGGAGTTCTGTACCTGATCCGTGTGCTTCTCATTCGTATATCCCTTCGCTTGCTCACAAACCACTCAACCATACTCTACTCCCTCTCGAGTAGACAGATTCGGGTGGCCGCCACATGCCTGGGGTGAAGTTTGTTATGTTCAGAGTATCAAGGATGTCCTGGGCCCTTGTTACACCCGGTGAGGATATGCCGCCTAATCCGATTCCTTGGACATCAAAGACTTTGATGTTATCTGGGTATGGATTGGCTACACGTAATCACGCTACGGTGGATTGTCGTCGTAGGTTATCTCATTTTTCGTGACCTCCGCAGCCCTAAGCCAGGTTCCTCACCTACAACGCAAAGGGTCTGGGCACATGGACTCATCTCCGCCATGAGGGCGAAACGTATAAGCCGAGGAAAGGCTGGGTCGTGCTACATTGCTCATGCTTCGTGGTTAGCGACGAGAATCCCAAGACAAGTCAAGACGTGTATGTCGTTAACTAGTTTCCCGATGTATTTCCCGATGATTTACCCTGACTACCTCCGCATCGTGAAGGAGAGTTCACCATCGATCTTCTTCCGTGTACAAATCCTATTTCTCTTACACCTTTCTCGCATGGCTCCCCGCTGAAAGTTAAGAGAATTAAAGTCATAGCTTGCAAGAACTTCTCAGGATAAAGGTTTTATCCAACTCAAAGACCTCTCCTCGGGGGAGCACCCTGCCTTATTTGTGAGAAAAAGGATGGAAGTTTTAGGCTTTGCATCGACATGTGCAAGCCTTAACCTGCAACGATTAAAACCGTTATCCTCTACCTCGTATCGACGACTTGTTTGACCACCAAGGTGCTCGTGTCTTCTCGAAAATTAATTCCGAGGTCGTTACTATCACTTTAAGATCGTACGAGATGATGTTCCCAAAGACAGCCTTTCGCACTCCGATATGGTCATTATGAGTTTCTCGGTGATGCCATTCGGTTAACGTAACGCTCCCGCAACGCGATGGACTTGATGAACCGGTATTCCGTCCCTACCGACAAAAGTTTCGTGATTGTCTTCTACCGACGATATCTTAGTGTTCTCTAAGAGTGAGGTTGAGCATGCTAAGTAATCTTCGTCTAGTTCAAGAGATTGCGGGAGAATCGCCTTGTATGCTAAGTTCGGCAGTTGTCATTGGATAATGAAGTATCTTTCGGGGACATGTCGTATCTTCTCTCAGGAGTTCTTTGCGACCTGCAAAGTATCACGAAGGGAGAATTGGAGCGACCAGCGTAATCATACGAGATCCGAAGTTTTCTTGGTCTTCGCTGGCTACTATCTACGTGAGGGATTTCGCCACTCCCTCACGAAGCCGACCAGAAAGATGTCGTTCAGTGGGATGATGATTGTGAGCTGAGTTTTCGTAAGTTGAAGCATTGTCTTACTCATGCACCTCGCCTTGGCACTTCCCGACTCCGCAAAGGGGAATTTCGAGGTCTACGTTGATGCTTCTTTGAATGGTCCGGGGCTACGTTCATGCAAGACATGGCAGTGGCACCGCTATGCATCCCGTCGCTGAAACGCACATGAAATTTAACTACCCTACTCATGACTTGAGTTTGGTGTACTATTATCTTCGCACCGAAAATCCGGGCGACATTATCTCTCTATCATGAGAAACGTGCAAGATCTTCACTCGATCACAAAGAGTCCTAAGTACTTGCCCACGCAGAGATCCGACCCGAGACAACGACAAAGGGATTTGGAGTTGATTGCTGATTACGATTGTTCTATCGAGTATCATCTTCGGGACGAGCTAACGCCGTGCGGATGCACTCCCGTAGGAAATCATCACACGAAAAACGCTTCTCTCTCTCAATGCACCGTACGCCCGTCATATTCCTCTTTTGACCAAGCTCGGGAGTACAAATGCGCCTCGGGTTCCGATCATACCTGCTCCTCGCTGTTGGCCAATTCCTCGCGACCCATTCCTCGGGCCGGGATCGAATTCGTGAGGCTCGTAGCGATCCTACGAAATTGATTCAAGCGCTTCGATGGTACGAGGGACGACTCGAGTTCGACGTTCGACCCGATTGCTTCGATGAATGACCTGGGATGTATGTGTGCCTAACGATGCATTTGAAGCAAGGCACTGACGAGGCTCATGTTTCCACCTACGCCATGCATCCGTAGTACTAAGATGTACCATACTATCCGATCTTTTACTAATGGGGCGAGAAATTAAAAAAGGAGATTGCGTAGTACGGAGTCGCCGCTAATCAGCCAAACACAGGTCAAGGCCGAAAGGAAGAAACCGCTTCGGGGTTATTCAGCCACTTCCCATTCCCAGCTGGGAAGTGGGAGAATATCACCATGGACTTCGTGTACAAGCTACCCCTAGCACTATGGAGGTTAGCGATGGTATTTGGGTGATTGTGGATCGATCGACCAAGTCAACTCACTTCGGCTGCCAACCGTGAGAATTATCCTCTCGACCGCTTGCCAAACTTTTCATCGGGGAGTTGTCAAATACCATGGTGTTCCCCGTCGCATATCTCCGATCGTGACCCCTGCATTCACTTCGGGTTTTGGAAAGCTTCAGAAAGCTGGGTTCGAGACTATTGTTTAGCACGCTATCATCCTCGACCGACTTTACGCTGAGAACTATCCGCACTCCTCAAAGACATGCCGAGGTCCTCGCAAGGCCAATTCGAGATAAGTGGCATGATAATCTTTCTTTGGTAGAGTTTGCCTACAACAAGCATTCCGAGCATCTGCATGTCTCCATTCGAAGCGTTGTATGGTAAGCCTTGCCGAACTCCCTCGTGTTGGTCAAAAGTTGGTGAGCGAGCTCGGCTGGTCCCAAATCGCGAGGAAACTACTGGAATATCCGTGTGATCAGGAAACCCGAAAGCTACCCAGATCGACAGGAGTATTGCCAACCGTCACCCGACCGACCGAGTTTATTCCGCTGGTGACATGGTATTCTTGAAGTTATCACCATGGAGAGGCATTGTGAGATTCGGGAAACAAGGGAAGTCAGTCCTCGTTACATCGGTCCGTATGTCGTCACCGAACTGACAGAGGTTGCTTATCTGGGCCAGTTACCTTCCGAGTTTGCCAGTGGTGCACAATGTCTTCCATGTATCCATGCTCCGACATTATATCTCCGACCCTTCTCATGTTATTCATCCAACAATGAAACCAGATTCGACTTTAAGTGATGAAATACCGTGACCATCCCGGGATTGGAAACACAAAAATTCTACTAATAAGTCGACGCCTTAGTGAAGGTTTTGTGGAGAAACCACTATAAGTGGCGAGTCAACCCGGGAGACTACAGTGCATGAGAACCGACTACCCCTATTTGTTTTTCAATTCTACTTGATTGTAATCTTAATTTGATAGATCTAAATTTCCTTAAGGGGTAGATTGTAACATCCCGTAAAAAGTTTGTTATAAATAATTTCGTGGAATATTCTCTACACGTGCGTGTTTATTTCGTACACGTGAGCGTGTAAGTTTATCGCTTTGGTGGGTGCAAAATACCCCCCAAAACCCAATTTTTCCTTAATCTTTCTTCCCTTTCCTCTTCTTCCCGTCACTTTTCTTTTTCCCCATATTTTTGACTTTTCTCTTTCTTTACCGTGGGTGCACAAGGCACACCACTAAACCTGGCCAATCAAGCGAATCTTAAAATCACCACCTCCTTCAGCCTCAACGCCGTGGGACTCAATCTGCAGGCAAAACCGCTTGTCCAAACTCTCACCCGCTTGATCTAGAAACGCAACCGAAGAACCGACCTTCGCTGCCATTTTTCCCGCCAATTAGACCGAGGTGAGGTTTCTAACTACCACCATTGTGTTCCTCTCAAGTGAGTGTAGATGAACTTTCATTGGTCGCTTGGCTCCGATTTGGTTGAGTTTTGACGTAGATCGATTTGCTGTTGAACCGCAAACTCCTTCGAGGCAATTTCAGCCATTTCCCGAGCTTGTACGACCAATCCAAAGGTACACCGTGATTCTACTTCTTTTCTCCTGCCTTCATTTTGATATATGGCACGTAAAATTTGCCTTAAAATGGTGCTAAGATATCGAGTTTAAAATTACCCGTAAAACCAAAAATTCCTGCTGGGACGGCGACTCCGAAAAAGCACTGCAGGACCTAGCGCCGAATGCCTGGCTGACGCTGGGCCGATGACGTCAGCAAACCTGGCCGACCGGCCTGGGCCGACGCCGCCAACCGGCTGTACTCCGGCTACGACTCAGCTGGGCTGAAGCCGCGAGTGGGATACAAGGTGAAAGTCAGCGCGTGAGAGCGTGGAGACGCCCGTTGACCCGCGCGTGGTCGCAGCTCCCTGGCGTGTTCGGGAGCCGCGCGTGGGGCGTGGGGAGGTCCTTTTTCGAGCCCCGTTTTCACGAGGCGACTCGTGACGACGTGTACTACCTCTAGGTAGTAATGCACGATATTTTTCGAGGTGTTTCAACCTCCCGGTTGAGCAAACAAGGGATGTGTGTAATTAATTAGTTATTTAGTAACCTTTTATGAGTTTAATCATTATTACAAGGATATCTTATATAGGTGAGACTCCATCTCAGAGACTATCGTGGCTACCCAGATCAGGGGCTACGAATCTCTACTACCTACAGTGAGTGAGTGGGTCTTTGTTTTGATAAATGTATATATACGTATGGTTTTCAATGCTTTCTTCAAACTGCTAAAGATAATTCATATCATATACGATTGTCGAGGCAGAACATTCGTATTATATTGCATACATGTTTTATACTCGTTGCTCATCGCATGTATACACCCCGTGTATTAGTACTCGCCCTTGTGGCCAGACTAGCCTTGACGTGCTGGGAGTACCACTCACCAAGCATCAGCTAATGCCAGCCTTTCGATCCATCAGAGGTACCAGCTCGTTTCAGGCCGCACTAGGCAACTCGAACTTATGTGACCGCACTTTGTGCACCCGCCGCTAGCGTTAGACTCGTCATTGTAGTACTCGCCGTATTACTTTATACCTAGCCTCGTTCCTTGTGGTTTAGCCACTGGGACTCGTGTTTACATACTAAAGCAGCATTGCCGCACATCATTATCTTAGCACTCCGTATATTTTTATTATAGTATTTCTGAGGTTCATGCCTACCTGCATGACGTATTTTCTCAATTATACTTGTTTTCCGTTGAGGGGTTAGTAAACTCTTGAAAACAACCCGCTTATCAAACTTTGCACCCACTCACCGAAGCTTTATGTTTTACATGCCTCTCCGTAACCTAGTGACTCGGCTCACTTAGCTGATTCGAGGGCTCTCTTCCTGGGCGAAGTGGTCGGCTGCCAGACATATCCTCGTACTATGTAGGATTCACTCCTACTTGTAGTTAACTTTTAATTATCCATCCTCACTGTGATGTGAATGTTATATTCTCGCACTATTTACTTTGCTCGACCGTTATGCATCCCGTATTATGGGTTTTTAACCCTCACCACACTCTACTTCTGCACCAACTCTTAATATTCTTACTTTTCACCGTTTCTTGCATAATTGGCTTTTGTCACCTAACACGTGTCGGCCAAAGACTTCCCGACACTCGGCGTGTCCTGGACGGACGTGTCATTTTACTTTCAAGGTCGAACATGCTCGCTTAGCCGCACAGCCTTGAACGTATATATATGAGCCATTTAAATAAATAGTATTTTGGACGACCATGTAAGAGAAAACCGTAAGATTTCGTAAATTAGGCTACGAGGTTTTAATTTTGACATTGTATTAATTTACATTTTTTGTATATTTGAACGTTTCCAACCATCTATTAAATTGATCAGTTTTAGACTTATGTGGTACAAATGTGGTTTACATGTCAACTCAATCATGCCCACCACGTCATCAATTTAATAAACATTCAAATAATTCATTAGACTCAAAAAAATTTATTAGACGTAAGGTGTAATTGATATAATTTTAATATTTTAAGGGACTCTGGGAAAATTAAAACTTTGTGGTTTATTTTTAAAATTACTAAATATGGAGGGTGCGAAATCTAGTATTAAACTAGATCAAGAACTCGCAAGTGTGTCTTAGGCTATCTCCAACCCAAAGGTTCCAAATCCTAAAAATTTAGCCTCGTATTTTGAACTATTTATCTATACGTATGATGTTTGTTGGTTTTTTCCCTCCAACCCAAAGGGACCTATAATTCTCACCCCCAACTCTCTTACAATTTGTTAAAATTTTGTATTCTTTCTTTTGATAATTTTTTTTGAAACAATTTTGGAATTAGTTTTTGTATAATCTATGTTGTTTTATTTTTGTACTTTTAACGTTTCGATGTCAAAAAAATTCAAAATCCAAAAAAAAATTTTAAAAATCCGAAAAAATTGCTTCAAAATAATGTGATGGTGAACACAAATAATGTTGGAAAAAAATTCAAAAGTGATCGTTGGATTCCAATGGTCACTAAACCCGGGGCCACAAATTTTGTACCCGTTGGAAAAGAAAAGTGCGGGCGCGCCACACCGGGATTAAAACCCACAAATGCGCTGTGGCCATTGGATCTCAACGGAAAACTCATCCGGCCCATTGAAAATAGGATCACCATGTCAGCCGACCACACCGAATTTTTTTTCTCCCCTCGCCTTTGCCGCTTCTTTTCAAAAAATCCCGCCGCCGGGCCCGCAAATGTCTCCCCCAACATGGCAAAACTCCGCCTTTCCTTCCCGTGCTCTCTCTCCTGCTCTATTCCAATGCCAAATCCCCACCATCAAACCCACCTCTATAATTCCCACCCCCAAAATACTTGCCTTGGACAAGATTTGACTTTCTCCCCCCTCCCCCTTGGAGATAGCCTTAGAAGAGGGGAGGGCACCTCAGGCGTGCGCACACTCGTCATTAATTCCGCTGCCTCCTTCCAATGATGGAATGACACATAGAGAAAAAAATTAACACATGTTTTTATATTATTGACACCGATTGTTACCGGTGGCAATGGCCCGTGCCATCCTTTTAGAGGAAATTCTTGAAGTTGACAAGGTGACACTCAGGGAATTAGGTTGGAAAAGAAGATTCAGTAGCTGCTTAATTTGCAATTAATGTATCCATGCCAGCCATACAAGTCCTTTCTAGGGAGAAGAGGAAATTCCCGAAGTTGACAAGGTGACACTCAGGGAATTAGGTTGGAAAAGAAGATTCAGTTGCTGCTTAATTTGCATGCGTTTGCTTGGAAAGCTGATGCACTTCACAATTTCTTGAATCTTGACCTTATCAGCCCAAGCCTGGGACTTTTCTTTTCCATAGTAAATTCTGTAACTTATCTCACAAGAAGCGGACTCCTATAAATAAATCAAGCACATTGAGCCTCTCTCAAACCAAATATTAAAGCTGCGAGATCTTATTCCAAAAGGTGCTAATGGAAAAAATTCTTATAGATGCTACAATAGGATGCGCACTAGAGGCGCTACTAGGAGCTGTTTCACAAGCCAGGGAGAGAGCACACATGTATGAGTCTGTTCTTGCACAACTAGAATTCACAATTCATACAGTAGCTCCAAAAATCAGAGAAATCGACTGTCTTTCTGACGAAGATTTCCCAGACGATGTCATCCATCGAATACGCCTACAGCTGATTCGAGGGAAGGAGCTAGTCGATAAGTGCTCGAATGCGGGTTGCTGCACCTTCTTCAAGGGGCAAAGGTACTACAAGAAGCTCCTAGAGTTGGATGAGTCTCTTCGGAGGCTGATTACTATCGATTTGCAAGTTAAGGTGGCATTGGATGTTGTAAGGATTTCAACTGAGATGAAGGCATTGTGTAGGAGATGGGATCAAATAGATGTGCATGGAGGAGAAGGTGGGAAGGGTTGGATTTTCAATTTAAGTGGAAGTAGGGTTTTGGGTAATAAGTTTTCTGGATTGAAGAGGTTTGTGCAATCTGTGCAGTCAGCACCAAAGAGAATCCTTATGAATTTGGTTACATGCAATTGAAAAGATATGCAATTGAAAAGTAACATAATATACTCAATAATTTGAAAGAAATAGGATTAATTGTGTAAAAATAATTCTTTTGGGGCCGTGGGTTGATGTTGGTTTATTTTAGTTTGGGTTGAACCACACAATGGGCCAACCATAATTTGTATTGCAAATCCAAACTATTATGATTTTAACATGTATGTCATCGAAATTTATTCATTTATACTTAGATATCTGATATTATGACACTATATACTAAAACAAAATTTTATTTAATCAATGGTTCAACGTTGCTCTAGTAAGAAATTTTTTTCCATCAACTAGTACATTTGTGAGAAGAACCGTACTCATTAGCAATACAAACGACCTGCTTACCAACATTCCGACCATAGAAAATTCCGACCAGTGCAGCTGGGGCATTCTCTAGCCCTTGAGCAACATCTTCAACATAGACCAACTTCCCTTCCTGCAAGTATTTAATACAAAACTCAACGTACTCCGGATACACATGAACGAAATCAGTCTCCACAAACCCTTTCATCTCAATCCGCTTCGTGATCAGGCTAAACAGATTGTGCACACCCTCAGGTTCCTCAATATTGTACTGTGAAATCATACCACAGAGCGCAATCCGACCATGAACGTTCATGCGCAAGATAACTTCATCAAGCATGTGACCACCAACATTATCAAAGTAAATGTCAATGCCTTCGGGGAAGTACTTTGTCAATGCTGAACCTAGATTTTCCTCCTCCTTATAGTTGAATGCTTCATCAAATCCCATCTTTTGCTTTAAGAGATCAACTTTCTCTTTAGTGCTTGCACTTCCAACCACATAGCAGCCGATCATTTTCGCAAATTGTCCGACAAGTTGACCAACTCCTCCTGCTGCAGAAGAAACATAAACACAATCGCGTTCCCCCGGATGACATATTTTGTGAAATCCTACGTAAGCTGCAATTCCCGGCATTCCCAAAATGCCGGCATAGTATGAGAGGGGCACATCAGTAAAACTGATCTTGTTTAGCCTATCAGGGCTAGTGATCAAACTGTACTCCTCCCACCCAATCATCCCCCAAACAAAGTCACCTTCCTTGAACCTTGGATGTGTGGACTCCATGACCTTGGACACACCATATCCCACAAGGACAGAGCCAGGAGTGAAGGACTGGATAATAGTCCCGGGATGAGAGACATGATCGGACATCCGGTGGCGCATGTAAGGATCACAAGAGAGGTATAGGTTCTTCAGAAGCACAGCTGGTGAGGAATCATGGGAAAGGCTGCAGTTGATGAAAGATGATCTCAATCCAAAGTCACTCTCTTTGGGGTACCCACTCACATACTGATTCAACACAATCTGTTTGTTGGGAAGGCGATTTTTCATCATCTTCCTCTTCTTCTCCTCCTCCTCATTCATCTTTCTTTTTTCTAGCTTCCTAATTTCTTGCTAAGATGCAAGTGTGCAGCTAATTAAGTAGGTGAATGATTTTAATTTATTTAATTTGAGCTTAATTACAAATTTATTGGTGAAATAGTAGAGTTAGGCAAATAAATCGTGTACGACATAAAGGTATGGTAGGTGTAGAAAGTGGATTGTAGGGTAAAGAGTTTGCATTGGGTCAGTTTTTGTGTGGCATAAATAATGTAGGGAAGTGAAATCCACACCCCCTTAAATGTAATCCACACCCCATTTTAATTTTTTAATATTATTCTGTTCCCACCATTCTTCAATTCCTGAAATGCCCTCTTGCTCAGAATTTTTTATTCATCTCTCTCCTTTCTAAAATGCACGACTTTTCCTTCCTAATCCATTCATTTCTGTCATCTTCACCATAATTATTTCTGACCCATTCCTCTTAATCCCTCTGTTCTTCACACTGACTTTCCAAAACCCATTTGTTAGAAGCCGTTGACTCGTTGGGGCCAACTGGAAGCAAAAATAAGCCCTTAGTAGGGAAGGTATTTTGTTTACTTTATTCAATCTTCTTATTGGCTTTGTTGATGTTGAGTCTTATTATTCAGTTTTCTTATCTTAGCCATGGATGAAGAGCCGTTGGATCCTGAATTGCAAAGGATTATGGATTTGGTGCACTCAAAAGATTTGGAAGAAGAGTTACATATTAGTCAGCCATCTAATGCCCAAGGTACGTTAGCTTTTCTTCTGTCTTCAATTTAATATATTGGAAAAATACAAATTAGATAGACCCCTTATAACAGTAGATAAATTTGGTGGTTTATGATTTAGGTGATCAAGCAATGATTGAAGATCATGATGAATTCCTCTCATTGCCAAATAAAAATTTTGCAAATCGAGAAGACCTTATTTGTGATGTTCGTAAGATTGGATTAATGCTAGGGTATGTCATGGTTATCAAAAGATCTGATAGGGATAGAAATAAAGTGGTTATTGGTTGTGATAGAGGTTGCAGTTATCGAACTAAAATTGCTGAAGGTAACAGGAAAAGAAAATCATCAACTCGTCTGGTCAATTGTCCTTTTAAAATTCTAGGAAAAATGACAGCCGAAGGATTGTGGAAGGTTGAGATAAAAAGTTTAATTCATAACCATGAGCCTTCCATTGATATGGCTGGACATCCATATTGTCGCCGATTTACAGAAGAGGAAGCCTTACAAGTTAAACAAATGAGTAGGGCTGGCATAAAACCGCGTCAAATTCTCTCTTCACTTCGACAGAATAATCCTCATCTACTAGCTGTTTCCAGAAATATATATAGTAAGAATGCTCAGTTTAGGAGGGAGAGTTTGGGTGGACGTTCAATTATTCAAGCATTATTAGTTGAGCTTGGTGATGCTGATTTTTCTCACAATGTTAAGTATGATCAACATGGTCATTTGACTCATCTATTCTTTGCTCATCCCATTTCAATTAAGTTGACTAAGAGCTACCCTTATGTGTTTGTGATGGATTGCACATATAAGACGAATAAGTACAAGATGCCATTACTTGAGATTATAGGAGTGTCAAGCTGCAACAAATCATTTTATTCATGTTTTGTTTTCATGCAAAAAGAGGAACAAGAGGATTATGAGTGGGCTCTTAAAATGTTCAATGTCTTATTGGGAGATTGTAATCATCCATTGGCGATAATAACTGATAGGGAGTTGGCATTAATGAATGCGATACATGTTGTGTTCCCGATGACTCCTAATCTCTTGTGTATATGGCATATTGAGAAAAATATTCTTGCGCATTGTAAGGGTCAATTTAAGGAAGATGCAAATTGGGTTGCTTTCCTGTCTTCTTGGACATCTTTAATCAAATCTTGGGATGAGTCAACATTTAATGAAGCTTGGAGTCATTTTGAAACTGATTACAAAGATTATGCTTCAGTTTTGACTTACATTAGAAGTACTTGGCTTCCATGGAAAAAGATGTTTGTATTTGCATGGACGAGTCAATTTTCACATTTCGGTAATAATGTTACTTCTAGAGCAGAAGGTGCACATGGAACATTAAAGAAATATCTTCAAGTTTCAACTGGAGGTCTCCGTGAGGTAAAAGAAAATATTTGTCTTGCTATTGAAAATCAATTTCAAGAAATTAAAACTCAAATTGCAAGTGAAAAGATTTGTGTTCCTCAAAAACTTTGCATCCCCTTCTTTAAGGAGCTTGTTAATAAGGTATCTTTCTATGCTTTGTATGAGTTACATAAGCAATATTTGTTGGCAAATACCAAGGATTATTCCTCTCAATGTAAGGGCCAATTTTTCAAAACCATGGGTCTGCCATGTGTGCATATGATTAGGGAAATGAATATTGAAGTGTTGCCTTTAAATCATATTCATAAGCAATGGAGGATTGATACAAGATCATTCAGCCTCACTAATCATGCATCTATTGCACCTGGAGATCCAATTGTTAGCCTCCTCTCTGATGTTAAAGAGAAGTATGAGAAACAACCACTTGTGCAAAAAGAAAATACTATAAGGCAATTATCTCATATTCTTGGTGCATCTAGTCCTTTAATCTTTGAGCCTATTATTCAACCTCACAAAGGTCGTCCAATGGGGTCAAAAAAGAGAAATGAAACAAGCTCTACACAACGTGAACCTTCACATTTTGAGATGGTAGAGAAGATAGTTCGAAAATGTAGTTCTTGTGGTATTGGTGGCCATAATCGTAGCACTTGTCCATCAAATGACAAAATTACTAGACCGAGTTGATATGTAAGTATTTCTCCTTACATTAGTGTTTATTTTGCTTTATTTTTACATTTTAATGATTAATTTGTCTTTTTTATTATAGGTATTTTGGCGGGATGACTTGACTGTTTGCAAAACAAGATCATTTTGTACAACAAGAACTCATTTTGCACGAGAAGAACTCATTTTTCATATGCATTATTTTCTTCAATTATCCGATTTAATGTTGTTTTATGGACTCTATCTAAACTTTGGTATGATTGTAATGTTGTATTATGGCCTTTGTCTACACTTTGGTATGATTGTAATGTTGTTTTATGGCCTCTGTCTGAACTTTGGTATGATTGTATGAAGGCAGCATCAACAAAACAAAAACTAAAGAGACGTTGACTACTGACTAGTCATCAGCAGAAGTTTTGGTCTAGAGGAATATATCAGGTCAGTTCGACTAAGGGCTTATTTTTGCTTCCAGTTGGCCTCAACGAGTCAACAGCTTCTAACAAATGGGTTTTGGAAAGTCAGTGTGAAGAACAGAGGGATTAAGAGGAATGGGTCAGAAATAATTATGGTGAAGATGACAGAAATGAATGGATTAGGAAGGAAAAGTCGTGCATTTTAGAAAGGAGAGAGATGAATAAAAAATTCTAAGCAAGAGGGCATTTCAGGAATTGAAGAATGGTGGGAACAGAATAATATTAAAAAATTAAAATGGGGTGTGGATTACATTTAAGGGGGTGTGGATTTCACTTCCCATAATGTAATGTCACTTTTTGTGTAGCAAATTAGGGTGTCCCAATGCTAGTTGGAAAATCCTTGGCGACTTGCGTCTAGATCCGATCTTGCAGACAAATAGTAGTTTGACATGTGTGTATAAACTTTGTAGTTACATTGTGATTTGCAGCTAAATGGGAATGACTACCTAAGGGCCAAACACTGTTCTGTAGTTGGAGAAAATTCACCATATCATCTCCCGCACGTGGATGTTGAAGATGTAGAAAATTCAGAAGATTCTTTCCACTCAGAACAAAATGTGGGAGCACAGATTGCACAGAAGACATTAAGCCTGTGTTTCTGTAGTCTTACTCAAATCGAATGCCTTACAGATTACTAGGTGATTCAAATCACCAGTAGTCTCGACATGAACAATTCCGTCCTCAAAACAATGGAACCGATTTGAATCCAGGACTATAATTTTCTGTTAGCAATCTTAGAAATAAACTTAATCACCCAGTATGGCCAATCTACACATGTTCTTAAGTTCTTAAAAACCTTGATCGGTGTTCCTGGCGGGTGAGGTAATGCCAAGCATGGCAGGCTTCTCACTGTGGTAGGAGGTTCTGCTCTTTCTGCTCCTCTCTTCAACATCATGCAGCACAAAATTTGTGTCGGGGACATACCCTTCTTCCTTCATCCTCTTCAGCTCATGCAAATAGTGATGTATTTCATCATATCTCCGGGTGAGACATATCTCCCACTAGGAAAACATGCACCTCTCTCTTGATCTCGATCCAACTCAAACCTGGTTTCTTTATTAGCCCTCTTTCATCCATCATCTTTCTGACCTTCGTTACTTCACCCCACATGCCAGCAGTAGCATAAATGTTGGCCAGAGTAATATAAGTAGTTGGATTCTCAGGTTCTATCTCAAGCAACGCATCTGCAGCTCGCTTTGCAAGCGTGAGGTTTCCATGAATTCTGCAGCCACCGAGTAAGAGGAAGCCCATAAGTACTTATCTGGTTTCATTGGCATTTCAATAATAATATTCTTAGCTTCTTCAAATCGACCTGCTCGGGCAATAAATCAACTACACAGGCATAGTGGTCTACGGTTTTGCATTAACCCATGTTTTGCCTTAATTGAATAAGAGTATTCAAGTCCCTTATCAACTAAACCGGCATGAGTACAAGCGGAAAGAACACCTACAAAAGTAATGTGATCAGGCTTAGTACCTGAATCAAGTAGCAACTCAAACAACTGAAGGGCCTCATTAGGTTGACCATTCTGAGCATATCCAGCAATCAGGAAGTCCATGAAACCACATCTGGGCAGGGCATCCCATTAAACACCTTAATCGCATTCTCAGGTGTTTCCACACTTTGAATACATATGAACAAGCGCACTTGCTTGCAAAAGACAAGGGGTCAAATCCTATCCTCATCATGTACCCGTGAACCTGCTTGCCCAGGTTCTCAGCAGTATGCACAATTGCAGGCATTCAAAACCCCTGCAAAGGTGAATTTCGTTCGGTCTAATGCCGGACTTCATCCAACTCCGAGAACAAGAAAATCCCTCTTCCTTCTTCCCATCCTCAAAGTATCTATCAATCATTGCTGTCCACGTAACAACATCTCGATTCACCATCTTATCAAAAATGCGCCTAGCTTCCTCACTCCCACATTTCCCATACATATCCGACAAGGCACTCCAAACCACCTCCTCCGAGTCCAACCCGGTTCGCATTATATAACTATGAATCTCCTTACCCATTCTCAAACTCTGCATGGCTGCCGAAGCAGCAAGAACGCTAAGAACACCGTGAACTTATTAGATTTCGAATTATCGGCTCCTCTGCATCATCCTATACAGCACCAAAGCTTCCTTGGGCCCCTATCATGGAGAACATACCCCGATATCATCGCAGTCCAAGAAAAATTATCTCTCTGAGGCATTTCATCAAACAGTTTCTAAGCTTCACCAAGCTGCCCCACTTTCACATAGCAGAAATCATAGTATTCCAAGAACACAAATCCCTCTCGGGCATTTCATCAAACACCGCCTGGGCATCGGAAATGCTCCCACATTTAGCGTATAAGTCGATAAGACGGTTACAAATGAACAGCCAGGCGCAGCAAAGACTTTGTGTGCGCATGGACAATTTGCCCTGCGCAAGAGCTCGTTGCTGAAGACAGAGCTGCAGAGGGTGGAGTATATGGAAACGGGGTTTGTCTATGTGGTTGAGCAACTGAACTGCTTCTGATAAGCGCTTTTGGTCGCAGAGAATGTGGATGGCTTCTTTGAATTTCCGTCTTTGCATAAGCGACTTATGAGGCCGTCTTTGGTGTTGGATTTGAAGAAGGTTTTCTCGATTGGGGGTTTATTTAGTCGTGGGGTGTGAAGAAGAAAATGAGTGGGTTCTATTAAGGAAAAGCAGACAAAAGGCCTGCAAATTTTGGGTTCAAGGATTTCATAGCCGAGTCTGAGTGACTGTATAGGAATAGTGTGGGGTTGAATTATTTTGGTTTCGACGTTTTATGTTATGACGCCCGAATTTTTACGCGCCAAAATAATTTATGAGCTAAAGTTAACAAGCGGTCAAAAGTTTGGGGGTAAGCTAGTTTGACCACTTTGAACTATTACTCAGAGTTAAAATTAACACTCCTAGAACTATTTTTGGTAAATTAAACCCTTCGAACTATTTGAAATCAGTCAATTAATCCCTCACCCAGTCGGATTCAACGAAATTTCATCCACTTTCTTTGTCAAATACTAGCACGTGTCATATTTTAATTGGTAGCTCTAGTTGACATTCTAATGAATTAACGGCAAATTGGATGGAACAAAATACTAACCCAGTGTCATTGTTATTTTTAATTGGTAGCTACAATTTGACATTCTAACGAATTAACGGCAAATTGAATGGAATCTAGCGGTAGGGGTAAATCTACTAATTTAGGAAAGTTTAAGGGGTTAATTTATAAAAAAATAGTTCGAGTATTCAACCCAGGGTGATAGTTCGGGGTCAATCGGCAGTTTACAAAGTTCAGACGACAAGCTTGTTCCAAGCGAACGGTATAAAATTAACGGCAATGACTTATATGGAACGGACTTATGAGGTTTGCTCAACCACGCACAGGTTTTGCATATGGAAAGATAAGAAAATTTTAAAGTGTCCAATTTTAAACAAAAGTACACCATATGTCATAATACAAGTGGGGGGATACGGAAAAATATATTATTTCCTTCACTTGTATTGTGACATGTAATACCCCTTAAAAACAAAGTACTTGGAAAAGAAAAAATGCTAGGAGACCATATTTTGTAAATATTGATGTGGCCGGTGATGGATTTAGTTGGCTTCTTTAATGATTTAAATAAAAATACAATAAAACTGTCACTTATCATATGGTATACAAGAATATGGTTAATGGAGATGGTCTTTCTAGTATCACCAAACAAAATCTCTAAAATCGACATGAACCGGTTCCCAACCGAGACTGACAAAAATTTATAGGCCTAAGTTGATAAAATGGGCTAAAGTTTTCTAGCGGAAGATTTTCGTTGCAGTTAATTGAGTTCGTAATGCACTTTAAAATTTTGTCACGAAGGCTTGCTATTTATTTGAACAACTCAATTTTACTTATTTCCTTGCTTGTTCTTTGGACCTTACAATAATTTACTAAACTTCTGAGAATATCCTACTCTTACTTTTTATGAATTTATTTGGGGCAGAGGCCGACCAAGTAAAGGCGACACACATGTGATCGTCATACTTGCGGTTGACCTCCCGAACGTCTCCATTTCAGTTGCCCCCATGAGCTGGTCGACCTACTTCCTCAATGCGTCCATGGCCGCTCACACTCTCCCTCTCCAGTCGTCATTTTCTACAACTTTAAAATTGGTGGATTTTTCAGTTGGCGTTTTGGAGAGAGGGGCTCGTTTTTACGAATTTGGAGAGTTTGGGGAAAGGAATGCTAAAGAGGATTTGGATTGTTTCTCTGGGTATAAGACCACTCAATATGAGTGGTTTCTGTAACACTAAGCCCTTTGTACAATCTGATTGGTAAATTACCGCTGATTGTTTCAAAAGTTTATGGGTCCAAAAAAAGTAGTGTTTTTCTTAAAAAATTACCAAGTTATTTGTTGTAATTTATATGTGAGTATAAGAGTATTTTCTTTTAAATAAATTTGATGGGTGTTTAGAGACAAAACTTGGTGTACAAAGAACCTTCAATTGTACCCTGTTAGTGCAATGATCCAAAAACTAAGAAATAAATTTAAAAAGGGCAGATGAGTAAATTGACAATATTTTAAAAGTTCGTTAATTTTGGGTAAAAATTCCTCTTTGTTGTAGATAAAATATAGTGTGTTAAATGTGATTGTGTATAAATCCTAGGTAGATATGGATTAGGCTATTCCGTTAAATGAGTTAGTATCCTATTGTACTTGTACTTCTACTACTATAAATAAAAAGAGCTGGTATGTGGAATATATAGGCTACATATTCCACATACCACTTCTGGTTTCACCAAATTCTCTCTATTCTTCTCTTGCCGCACCCTTCACTAAAAGCTTGTCCACAACCTGCATCGGCACGCTCTTCATTTGTGCTCAGAGAGTATGCGGAGTTTTGGCCATGTGATCATGATTCAGCGCATTGTGATGGATCCCGGAGTTGAAAGCGGTCACACCAAACAAATTGTTCGACAATCATCATCGGCAATCCAGGTTCTTAAAACACGGTCTCGATTGTCGATATTTTGTCGGTTGATTGCATGAACCTTCACCATGATGCATAACCCAATTTTACGCGTTTAAAGAATTATTGATCTTACGCAAATATTGTGTTATCGACATTTAATATATCGAAATATATTAAGTGAATTGATGATCGTGTGAACGAAGGAAAAAAATTAAAGAGGTTTTTTCTTGTTTTTCGCTTTCTACAAAAAACATCAAATTTCGTTTTACGAAAAAAATTGGACATTATTTCTGAAAATTTTTTCGTTTTTTTGAAAAATAAAGAAAAAAAAAACCTAATCGGCGGCCCGAGCTGGCTTAGCCAGAACCAAGCCGAGCCGAGCCGACACTTGCTCGGCCTGCCAGTGAAGCCAGGCCAGCTGGCTCCCGGTAGGGCCCCCGGCCCGACTCAGTGGCTACTGACCCGGCTCGGTAAGCTACCCAGGCCACTGGCACGCCTCTCGGCTCAGCTGCACTCCCGGCCCAAATTGGGCTCGCTCCTTCCAGCCAGCGGTGGACCCGGGCTATTGGGCCCTTTTGCTTTTTCTTCTCTGGCAGCGCCTTCTTCCTTGGCCCACGATGGGCCCAGTGAATCCGGGCACGTAGCCCGGTGCACCCAAGCGGCTTTCTGTTTGCTGGCTCTTCCCTTCACACGGCCCACGGTTTGGGCTTAATTGGACCCATTACTATTGGAAGCATTTCTGCTCAAAATACTTTTTATTTTCTTGCTGGCGGCCTTGAGAAAATAAAGTTGGGCTTTGCGGCTCAACTACGACCTGAAAATTATTTGGGTCATATTTGCAAACCCCCAAGGTCCCGTAGACACATATTTCACTACCCATTCCGATATATGTTCAAATTTATTATTTGTATTATTTTTGTTCTATATATGTACGTTTGATTGCGGGTATATATGAACTTGAAGTTCATAAATTCGAACTGAAGCTTGAATAAGTGCCATGAAACACGAAGTTTCCTTAAAATAAATACCACATTGAAACCAGTAGTTTTCATGAAAATTTAAACCAAACCATGTCTTAGAACCCGAATGTTCTAACTTTTATGATTATGGAGATTTTATTTCCCATAACCACCAACCACAATCTTGTTCCCTCCATCCGGTGGATTTCAGAACCGTAACAAGTTCAATTTCACTAACATGGAAGTTTCTAAAACTACTTTATGTGGGCACAAAATTGTGAAGCTCCGCAACCTCACGAAGTTGAGAAATGTGGAAGCCAACAATGGCGTGGATGAGAGCTAAATAAGCCTCGTCATGATCTTCATCGAACTTATACCACAACATTGTAAATGGAAATTACCTCAATGACGAGGACTCCATTGGCTCTTTATTTCCTCTACGGATCGTTGTCATTGCAAAGATGATCTTGCCAGAAGCAAACACCTTGTACTGAAACAAAGACTATAACTTGCCCGACGCAGAACACCTTGCTAGAAGCAAGACATACTTTGTCAAAAGCAGACACACCTTACTAAACAAGACATATCTTGCCACGACACAAGGCTGATTGAACTCCATCAGTGAATAGGTACAAATTAAGTTTATAGAATCGATTGAATTTTGACTAGAGAAGATTTTCTCGTCCTCAATACCTCTAAAATACTCACGAAGAAGCACCACAAAGAGTGGAGGTTCACTAAATTCTCGGTGCGATACTACTGCTGCTCCTTTGAAAGCACAACGGTGAAAGCGGCACCCAGGTGATTCGATTTGGGATGTAGAGGTGCTTGCTGTTTCGGCGGAGGGTGTACGAACAGGCTGCGCCGGCGAGAGGCCTACCCATCTACTCTTCCTTCTTCGGTGGAGAGTGCGAATAGTGGTAAGTCGAGTCCAACCAAGGGGTGGCACATCCACGACCAGGCACGTGATCCCTTGAAACTAAGATTGAGCTTCCAAGAATAAGGACGTATTCCGAACCTCAAGCTGTGCAAAATCTACCTCCATTTTGATGGAATAGATCATTGGCTATGCACTTATTTATGCCTCTACCAATGTTGTTGAGGAGTACCATTCACAGCAATCAATTTGTGAGACTAATTTTGCTTCACCTAACACATATGGAAAAGCAAAATTTTAACATGGAAGGCTTATTTGTTGGTAGGAAACCCCCTATCTTTTGGTTTAAGTTTTGAACAATTTTCCTTTTGTTTGGATGATTGTTTTGGTATTTGCTTTAAATTTTTTGGATATTATTATGGATATTGTCCTCGAATGAGTTAATTGAATCATGTTTCTTATACATGTGACCGAATTCAATTAACATGTGATAAGAAGTATAAATGTGGGGAAGTTAGTTGTACGGATGAACGTGCGACTATACACTAACTTCATACCTAAATCACCCTCAGCAACGAGTCGAGGTCTACCTAACACGATTAAGGGCAATGTACTTGCACCTCGTTGTATTAATGGTGCGAATTACTATTAAGAGGCCTTATATTCTCCGTTCCAGGAAAGAGCGTTATTGAATCGTAAGGATATTCGAGAGAACAATGATCATGAAAACCACTTGTAGAAAATAGAGTGGAGTACCTTTGCATCACCTTCCAAAAATATGAAGCTGAAGCTATGTTTTGGGACTAATGGAGCTACCTCCCAGCGGGACATGCCACATATAGGGCGGCTTGAAGCCCAGGGTGATTGACGGTTACTTGCTTTAGCACGACCGTTTAGGACATTCGAATTGAAACACGATGCAATATGTTACACAATGCATCACCTTACGTGAAGTAAGGATTTTGTGCCTACAAGCACACTTTGCAAACACCTTTCGTTGGGAAATTGGATTTTTACATCATCCCTAGCAAAGTTACTACATAACCCTACTTTCACGGTGGATCCAAAGGGAATAATGTGGACTCTTCCCGACCAAAATGCGGACCATGTAAATGGTTTTGGTTGATATATCGACACAATGGTCACATGTCTGTCCACATACACATTCTTGCTAAACTCTGGCCAAATTCTTACTTAAGGGCTCACCACCCCCTAATTATCCCATAAAGTACAGAAGGCCGGATAATCTTAGGAGAGTTTATATCGAACAACATTCGATAAGTGTGCATGTTTTTTTGGGTTTTGAAATTGAACATTGAATTCCCATGTTCAACCCCAAAACAACCTCGCGAAGCGATCATAAAGCGCATTATCAATTGATCGCCGGACCTTGGTGAGCGCACCAAGCTTTAGTTTACTGCCTAGGGCTATGCAATCTTGTATGCAGCCATGTTGGTCCTTTGAGGCCATTCTTTACCCGATACTTTATAGCGTTACAATTTGGTTCTTTGAGTACGAACACGATGTTTCGTATTTACGCATTTTGGGTATGCACCACCTTACGCCATATTAATTAAACCGCAATGTACCAATATGGGTTCTCAAAGAAGGATGTGAATCTTTGTCGGTGTGATTCTCCCTTCGAATTAGCTCTTTAGAGCCCTTGCAGCGATCTCTTTACCGCCATTTTGCAGTTGTCACTTGATGAGACGGTCTTCCCGCCGTTAGGGAGATAAAACGTCAACGTTCACGAAGAACGGCAATTATCGTGGGCGTCCCCACTATGTCTCATCTCGATCCCGTATTCTAGATTTCGAGTATTGCTCAGACGCTTTCTCTTATCTAGATAAAGTGACGAGATCACATATACCAGTGCAAACATGCACCTTGAGATAGACGTGCCCTAACGGACGTCGAGTCAACATCCACGAAGGGTGTGCAGCCTGAAGGACGGTTGGCCTTGTTGGACGGCTTTGGTACGCCGGCAGCTAGCCAATCAATGTCTGTTCTCGGCACGAGCGCGGCGAGGATCACTCGGTTCGAAGGATTCCACCTCCCTAGAAGTGGAGAAGTATGGCACAAAATGAATCCACTTCCTCGTTAAGCTATCTCAACCATTCCACCTCATGAAATTAATCCGGATTATCCAGGATTTTTGTAGTCTTGGTCCATTATGCATGCATGGATGAGTTAATGGAATTGGAATGAGATTATCTCGATGATATTCACGGTATATGGTAAATTACCCGAAATAGTGAAAGCGACGATATCGGCTGCGTTCCGTTGATGAATATCGACGTAGAAGCCAGTTGAACCAAGTGGAAACTAGCAATCAGATGAACTTGATTCTGCGAAACGTAAAGTGTTTGGGCACATGGGGTTCCTACACTTCCACATGTGAAGCCCGTTGGCTACAAGTGGGTTTTCGTAGGAAGGCGTAATGGAAGAATGAAATAGTGCGATACGAAGCACGCCTTGTGGCGCAAGGTTTCTCTCAACGCCACGGGATTGATTACGAGACTTATTCCCAGTAATGGACGTCGCGCGTTCCCTTGCCTTATCGGTTTGGTAGTTTCCGGCTGAATATCTACTCTCGACTTAATAATGCGATGGTTGTAAACGTATCTATAAGGATCTTGATACATAAATATATGTGAAAGTTCGAGGAAGAAGTTATTAGGCCGGTAAATAGTTCTAGACAGACACCCTCTCTATTGAGTGAGGCTTTCACTTTACGGTTGGAACAATCCAGAAGCAGAGATGTGGTATACCGTTTAAGTGAATATTTGATCGGTTAGGGATATGTGAATAAACTATGCCCTGCGTGTACAAAACCCGAATTTACACAAGAGTTGCGTGCATGTCGATGACATAAATCTCATAGACTCTAGAAAGAGAGCTTGAGAAAGCACCTCGCGCAGAGTCGGAATTTGAGATGAAGATCTTGGGAAGAAAACTCGTTTATGTCTCGACTAGAAGTTTCGAGCAAAGTTCGGATAATTTTGGTCCATAATCGGAACTACGAGAAGGTGTTGCCTTTAGTGTACACCCATGACCGTTCATCGCTAGATGCAAATGAGATCCTTGAAAGGTTGTGGAACTTGATTATATCTAAGTTCAATTAGCGCTTTGTTGTACTTAGCTCATTGCATTATGCATGACATCTCATTCGTTGTTGATCTTTTGGTAAGATACAACACGCGCCTACTGTTTACCACCAAATAGGTGTTAAGACGTTTTCAGTTACTACGGTTGGAGCTTATTCTATCCTGCGCATCTCGGAAATTAACCTGACCCCTTGGTTATCGAGAATGATACCTTGTGGGATACGGCGACACAGTTATCCGTGCATTCGCACAAGGCCACGTTTCCAAAGCGGATTATCTTTACCGTTAGAAACACATGATATCTTGGAGAATTGACCAAATAGACCTTAGTTGCGGCGTCTTCGAGCTCATCGCCATACACGAAGCCACCCGTGTACATGGAGAAGCATATTAGAAGCACTTGTAATTCTTCATCCTTCGTTGAGTTCCAACAACGATCTATGAAGACAACGCCATATCGGCATGAGACCATAACACGATACATCAAGAAGTCAACACCAAGCATATTGCGTCTACATCCTTATCGGCATGAGCATCGAAGATTGAAGTCAAGCATATCGTCCAGAAGACAACTGCTTGAACCTCTTCCACGAGAAGTCATTGCCGAAGAAGCTTGTTGAGGATTTGGTATGTGCAAATTTTCTCATTTGCTCTGCTTGTAGTTCTCGGGGGAGTTTCGTCGAACTCGGGGTATCTGATATGCTCACTTGACCTTAATGTACTCTTTTCACTACCGATCGGATCGTTTTAAGACTGGGTTTTGTTTACTTTGGCCAGGTTTTGCTTGAGCACCCATCTGAATTTGGTCATACCCTTGTGTGTTTTCTTACTACTTACGTCTTGAAGATGTAAGTATCGACATTGCATTAACTTCGCTTTTCTCTAGACTATGGGTTTTGTCCGTCTTGGGACTTCTGCTTAAGCCAGGGTTTTGTGAGAGTTTTATTCTTTTATATGCAAGTTTCCCTATATGAGACTCGAGTGTTCTCTCTTGTGCCTACGAGACGACTTCATCAACTATCATCATCTTGAAGATGCGATGCGATATCTACTTGAGTGTTGCACACTCGAGGGGGAGTGTTGTAGATAAAATATAACATGTGTTAAATGTGATTGTGTAAATCCTAGGTAGATGGATTAGGCTATTAGTTACGCGGGGATTAGTATCCTATTGTACTTGTACTTCTATTACTATAAATAAAGGCCTTTTGGTATGTGGAATATAGTACATGTCGCATACGAAGCTACCAATTCATGGAAGTCTACTCACATTAACCTGCTTCTTAGCCTTCTTCAAAGCGTCAGCAGCAATTTCTTGTTATTTTCTAGTTCTTTCTAAAGAAAAGAACTAAAGTGAAGAAGGAGTGACTTGGAAAGATGGGCAGTGACTGGAGAAGGAAACACAATTGAAGGTTCCAACTTGCGACCGATTGCGAGTGAACACAACACGTTCAAAAAGGGATGGAAAATGGGGTTTCTGAGTAGGCGAGTTCCTTGTCCCAGAGAAGAAAGTAGAGAAATCGCCCCATGCACCTACTGTTTGTGTTCGGTCCACAAAGTGGAAAAAACAAAAAGATGCAGGGGTTAATCAGATCAACGATTCAAGTTTAGGGTAGTTTTAAAATTTTAAATAATTTCAGATATTGTTATTTGATTTATTTATCTTTGGATCAATGCATTGTAATTACACTCTTGTCATGAAGGCTTCATGAATGTGGTTGGTGCGATATTCGGCTTAGAGGAAGCATCTTCTTGGTCCGTAAACAGCAGCAAAGTCAATGGATTGCGAAACTTCGAGAAGCTTTGTAATTTGCTTGCTCAGTCAATGGGGGTTGTTAAGAGTCAATGGATTCACCTCAGAAATTCTTAGCCTCCTATTGAAGCAGAATCGGATGCTTCTTTTATATCAAGAGAGCATTTTTATTTGGGTTTTTTCCATAACTTCTATGTTCTTCTCTTGTCTTCAAGTTTTGATTGAAATGATTACGAGTTAGTTTACTGATTTTTCGGTGTCGGTTTGTTTGAAAGAATCTGGGATGGGAGGAGTTGGGAGCTTTTCGCAGGGGCTGCTGTAGGAGCGTTGTTTACTGTGCTGTATGAGGTTGTTAAGGATGTCAAGGACAAGACTATGATGTTTAGAGAGCTCCTCGGAGATCTCGATTCCACACTAGAAGCGTTAAATCCGCTGATCAAGGAACATAGCGAAGTACAAGAGGTGTTGGATCCAATCAAACAAGGGAAGTGGAAAAGATTGCAAAACAAATAGCGAATGGGGAAGAGCTAGTTCTCAGTACTTTCCAAGCTTAGCCGTTGGAAAGGGATTCAAAAAATATAAATACGCCAAGCAACTTCTCGATTTGGACAAGTGTCTAAACAGGTTGTTGACGATACTGAATGTGGAGGAATAAGGAATGGGTTCGAGAACTTGGCTGTTTCGCGGGAGAACTTGGCTGTGTCGAAGGAGGCCTTGGCTGCTGTCATGAAAAATGGTTTGGTAGGAAACAAAGAGAATGTTGTGATACAAAAAGAAGAAGGATTTCATGATTTGGGTTCAGTTCTGAACCTCCATATTACAGTTGGATTGGATGAGCCTTTGCGGGATTTGAAGGAGGTGCTTTCAGGACGATGTCTCGATACTAGTGCTGACTGCTACCGGAGATGTGGGAAAACCACATTGGCAATGAAATTCTGTCAAGATGAGGAAGTCAAAGGTATGATAACACTTTCATTGCTAATTGATAAGTGTTTTAGTAGAAATAATCTGTAATTTAACATCTTTTTCGGTCGATTAGAACTAGTAGTGTGTTAAGATGTCGTTCGTTGCGTTGAAGCCTTCTGTATGAGAGTTAACAGCACCTATTTATACCCAAATCAAATTATCAAACCCAGCTGCAGATGTATAAACTATTTATATAACATCAAAGTCCAATCCACAAATGTTGTAGCACTTCCGTTTCTTGAATAGTATGTTGTTTCGGATATCTGGTTTTGAAATTCTAGATTCATTTCGGTATATCTTGGATGTTTGAGTCTCACTCATGTATTATATCAGTAAAGAATCGTCCCCATTGCTGATATACGGTTCATATCCGAGACTTACAGGAATATAATTGGAAAACCTCATGGGTAGAATTTTTACGTGTCAGAGTAATGAAGCATTTACTACACTAACTTCATCATTGGAATAGGTTCCATTAAGAACATTGCTTTACTCGTTTCCTACCCTTCGCAAATACTAGAGGCTGCACTTGAGATCAAGATTTAATTTTTTTCTACTTAACATTACCATCCTGTAGGTTTCTTTGTTTTCACATTTATCTAACACATTTCTTTTGTTGCATTTTGATAGATAAATTCAAAAGCCATCTTCTTTGTCACCGTTTCAAAAGAGCCCAACTTAGATGTTGTACAAGAGGTATATCAACGCATGAGTCTCAGGAAACGGACCAAATCCTCTACTGTTGGTCCTGGATGATGTTTGGTTCAAATCAAATCCCTTCTTCAGATGTTTGATGAATTGAAATTGCCAAATTACAAAGATCTTGGTGACATCGAGATCTGAATTTCCAGGATTTGGCCTCCGTATAATCTCAAACCTTTGAATGATGAAGATTCAATGACTCTTTGCGTCATTCAGCAAACCTGGGGGAGATAGCTCGTCTGTTCCAGAAGATCTGAGAAAGGTTTATTTCTTACTATGCAATCCACAAGATATATACTTATCGATGCAGCACAAATTAAGGGGAATCAAATTTAGGAAAATAAGTATTTTGGTCTTAAGTATACACATACAGAAGTGAACACCATTTTACCATATCAACCTGCACGTGACCATTCCACGTACGATGTTACCCAGAGAACTAAAACTAAAATAAGAAGGAGAGAAGATGAGTAGATATTCATGAACCATTTTCTCATCTTCATGAAACCATTGAAGATGTTAAAACTTGAACTTTCGGTCTGCAACTCAGATAGTAATTGACATCATTTGCAACTAACCTGCAGATGCTGAAGCACTGTGAGGAGTTCCCTTGCCATTACAGTGACCGGAAAAATCACTTAGCGGACAAGCGCTACAGAATTCTAGCGTTCTAGACTAACAGAATGGTCTAAAGATTCTATTCTTGATTCTGAGACTGAGTTGCTTCTTCGGCTTCAAGTAGCATAGATGACTTAGAAGAAAAAGAGCTGTCATCAGGAATGCTTCATGGACCTTGCCTCATTTCTGAGGACCAAGAATCTCTGCTGCTGCTTTCATTGATATGTGGACAGGACTATATAAGCTAGATGACGACTTTCTCTGTAAGAACCTCCTTGAGCTCACCACAGAGTCCTACATAAATCATCTTATCATTACTGAAGTGCAAGCTTCTATGTTTCTCTTATATAATATTCTTATTGAGAATGTCTATATTCGTTAGCTCCTACCGTAATATACAACTGCAGTGTATGCTAAAGAAATCTTTTATAACCGACTGAGTTTGGAACTTTGGGTTGTTACCAGGAAGGAGAATATAGAGATTGTGGATGACTACTACATCAGACACTTTGTTAGCCAGCATGATATGCTTAGAGAGCTGGCTATCTACAACTATGAGAAACTAGACCCAATAGAGAAGATGAAAAGACTGATAAAATCGTAAATTGGACACAATCAGCAAGTGGTTGACGGAACAGAAGTCTCAACCCATCAATGCTCACGCCTCTTATCTATCTCCTCTGGTTGTCCCATCTCTCTCTTTAGAAAATGCATATGCAGGCACATCTGCACATGTACCTAGCAGCCAGCACACATACACACGCACATGTACATAGCACTCGCGCGTGCACACACACACACTCTATTTGCACTTTTTCCATTTGGAATTCTCTGCACGCATGTACACATACACAAGCACACGCATGCAGAGGCACACGAAAATGTGCATGCACACACACTAATATTTGAATAAACCTTTGATTTAATTTCTTCCATACTCATATTTTAGCAAATTGTTTTGCAGATGGAATGTTCCCAGGAGAATGGCAGAGCATTCATCACCACAAGTTGAGGTTCTAATTTGAATTTTAAGACAGAGAACAATGTCTTACCTGAATTTGTGGAGAAAATTGGCCAGTTGAAGGTTTTAATAGTCACAAACTATGGTTTCTTAGTTAGTGACGAGTAATTTTTCAACTTCCTGGGTTCATTGACAAATTTGAAGAGAATCAGATTAGAGCGCATATCAATTCCTTCGATAACCAAAAGTGTTACCATTGAAGCGTCTAAGAAGATTTCTTTATTCATGTGTAACATCGGTCAAGCTTTTCTAATTGTTCCATCCAAAATTTCAGATGCATGGCCTAGTCTAGAGGAAATGAATATTGACTATTGCCATGATTTGGTGTCATTGCCGGCAGAGCTCTGTGATCTAGTTTATCTAAAGAAGCTCAGCATCACCAACTGCCACAAGCTATCCGCCTTGCCTGACAAGATCAACTTGAGAATTTAGAAGTGTTGAGGTTAGGTCCTGCACAGACTTGGTAAGGCTCGGTCTCGATTGAGAACCTCAATAAGTTGTGCCTTCTTGACATGTATAATTGTTTCGGCATTATGGAGTTGCCTGAAGGAATTGTTAATATGAGTGGTTTAAGAAAGATCAACATGGGACAATGCTCGAGATTGGAAGAGTTGCCTCTATCAGTTTGGGATCTTGAGGAGCAGTTGGGAAGTGATTTGTGATGAAGAAACATTTGTGGGAACCCTTCTTTGCTTGAGCAAAAATCAAGTGGCAAAAGAAAGACCAATCTGAATTGGCTCGAGCCTCAGTTGTGAGACATGTCTTTCCTCAATAAATAATGTTAGACAACGTCTCAGTGATTTGTGTTGCATAGTTTTCTTCAGTTTTTATCTTCTTGTTGGATTTTTCTTGTTCGATTTCGTTCTTGGTTCTGTCAATTTCTATGTTTCATCATCAAATTTGTAATTTTTCACTCTTCTTGTTGGATTTTTCTTGTTTGATTTCGTTCTTGGTTCTGTCCAATTTTTAATTTTCATCACATCAATTTGTAATACTTTATTTATATCAAACTCTAGTGTCTTAAATTATGTGTTCTTTTTTTCCTATTGTAATTAATTAATTATCATGTTATTGTTCTAAACAATATAAATAGTTTGTATTATATTTTCCTGGATTATACAAAAAAATGTGTTTTTATACACCTAATATGCTTAAATTAGCCATCTGGTTATATCTGTAAGTTTTCTTTTGTTGCTTACTTTGGTATAGATGATTATATATTGAGATATTCTAGTTGCGGTTTACCGTATTTTATGTTAGTGTAGACATGCAATCGATATACCATATATATGCAGTTATTGTTGTTGAATTCTCGTCGATATTGCAAAGTTAAAATTGTCAAAATATGATCGGTGTGGTGTCGATCATTAAGTGCAGTTAGTCTGACATTAAGGAATGAATGATTAAATATTAATCATTTATCAGCTCATTGGTTCAAATCTTTCGTTTGTCTTTCTTTATGCTTTTGTCTCCTTTGGAAACTTGGCTTCAATTTAAAAGGATAAGAAACAATATTTTACCTTCACAATGATAAATATTTTCTGGTTCCGCACTTACTGCAATATGGTTGGTGGGTTGTCTCTCTCACCATGAAAAGCTTCCTAGACATGGAGATGCAGTTTCCTGGTTAATTTCCATGTCTCCCAAGACAATCAATCAGCTACTGTTAAAGTCAACGCGCTCCAACTCGGAAATTTCTGTCGAGCTTCAATAGTAAGTATTTCTATGTTAAAACCCGGATAGTTGGAGAAGAAAATATATTTTGTTTATCCTGTCTTGCATGATCACCAACAACGTAAGAAAATCGAACTTTGTATCGCCTGTTTCTCTTTTTCTTGAGTTTCCACAGTTCTAATCTGTTATTGTTTTGGGAAAGTATGGCTAAAATGATCGAAAATCAAATCTCAATTGCTGAACTTATCAAAATCAAGTATCGACGACGTACTAACTGATCATTCCGGCAATTGGGATGTGAAAAATGATCATTTCGGCCAATTTCCTGTTATTTTCTGTTGTCGTAAATTTTAGATTGAAACTTTTGTGAGTTTTCTGAATTTGGTGTTGGATTTTGTTGTTAAGAATCAAGGAATGGGTGGAGCAGATGACCTTTTCGGAGGGCTGGTCTCGGAACAGTGTTCAATATTGTATGAGGTCCTTAAGGAGCTGATCACCAAGAATGTAATGTTTAAGCCCTTCCTCAAAGACATCATATCAGGTTAGACTCTTTGCAACCATTGTTGAAAAAAAATCGAAGAATCCAACGAGAAATTGGATCTTCCGGATGTGGAACTAGAAAACTTGAAACTACATTTGGAGGAGGGCATAGAGCTCGTTCGAAGTGCAAAAAAGATTCGCTGGTGGAGCGTGTACAAAGGTACAAATATGCCAACAAGCTGATTGGATGGGATGAATCTCTTCAACGACTTATGCATCTTTAAAAGTTCAGGAAATAAGGGATGAAGGACAGCTTGGTTCGGGTGAAGACTATAGAAGGGGGTCAGCAGAATTGACTCCGAAGGTGAAGGATTTAGAAGATGGTCATCAGAATTGACTCGAACATACCAAAACAACCTGACAGTGAAGCTTGGTGTGCAGTACACCTGAACTTCGCCGCTTGTGGTTGGATTGGATTTTCCTCTGAATGAATTGAAGAGGAAGCTTCTAAGGACGAAAATGTGTCAATGGTTGTGCTGACTGCTCCCGGAGGATGTGGGAAAACCACATTGGCTACAAATTTTGTCAAGACAAGGATGTCAAAGGTATCAAATGTTACAAGTTTCTGAATTGTATATGTTTTTTTTCCTCTGTACAACTATGGCAGATTTAAATGACACCTCAATGACAGATTTATTATGTTTCTTTGGATAGATACATTCAAGGACAATATCTTCTTTGTCACGGTGTCAAAAAAGCCTAAATTAGGAAAATATTGTACAGATCTATATCAACGCAAGGGTTTCCAGGTACCTACTTTCCAAAGCGAACCTAATACAGTGACATGGCTGCAACGTTTTCTCAAGGAGCAAGGGGCAGAATCCTTTGCTGTTGGTCCTGGATGATGTTTGGTCTGGATCAGAATCCCTTGTGGAGAAGTTTGATCCAATTCAAAACGGAAAATTACAAGTTTTGGTGACATCGAGGTCTGGTTAGGGGATTTGATTATCCATATTGGCCCCATAATCATTGGATCATGACAATGCGATGAAACTTTCATCATTCAGCATCCCTTGGAGATAAGAGCTCTCATATTCCAAAGATCTTCCAGAAAAGGTACATTTTAGTTGCAATGCGTCTTGTATAGTCCAAAGTTAGTTGACTTTGTTTGGAAAATTATCAAAGAAATTATGCTCACTTTACGCAAAGCATCCACAATCGAGTGAATGAACACATCCATTTACCATATAAGTCTGTGCTGTGGGTAATCATGCATTTAAGCATACTTGTGAACTAAAAATTAAAATAAAGAAATGTAGATAGTTATTTAGCCATTTTCTCACCTTAACCCAACTTGAATTTTGGCTCTGCAACTTAAAGGTAGTTGACTTCGTTTTGGAAAATTATCCTGCAGATAGTTGAGCGTTGCAAGGGATTTCCTCTTGCTATTACGGTGGTGGGGAGATCGCTTTGCGGGGAGCCTATAGAGATATGGCAAAAAAAGTACTTGAATGGTCTAAAGGTTTTTCTATTCTTGATTCAGAGACTGAATTGCTTTTCTGCCTTGAACGAAGCTTGGATTCCTTGGATAAAGAAATGGTTGCCATCAAGGAATGTTTTTAGACTTAGGTTCATTTCCGGAAGACCAAAGATCTACTGCTGCCCTCATTGATATCTGGACAGAGTTATATGTGTAGATACAGATGTAAGAGGTCATTGCAAACCTCTACGAGCTCACCAAGAAAGTCTAGCTAATCTTGTTGTCACAAGGTGTGCATGCTTATATTTTTATCTTGTATGATATTTTCGCTCTATTTTTCCCTTTATATTCACAACTGGTTTTAATCATCACTAGGAAGGACAAGATGGAGGGGGACAGGTACTATAGTGAGCACTTTGTTACCCAGCATGATGTTCTTAGGGGAACTGGCTATCTACAACACAAAAGGACCCGGTAGAACATAGGAAAAGACTGATTATTGACATATGTGGAGACAATCTTCAAAATGGTGGAAAGGGAACAGAAGCATCAGCCAATGAAGGCCCGGCAATATCCATAACAACTGGTTGTTCCATCTCTCCTTTCTCTTTAGCAATTACGTGAAATGCACAATAAATGGTCATTCTTGCACACACGAGCATGCGCGCATGCACATTAAGTCTTAATAGTATTTTAATTTTAGTTTCTCCTCCCCACACTCACAGTTGTTACTTTGCAGATGAAGGGTTTTCAACAAATGGCACAACATGCAAATGCCAGAAGCTGAGGTTTTAGTCTTGAATTTCCAGACAAAGAACTATGCCTTACCCGAATCTGTGGTGAACATGGATCATTGAAGGCTGTGATAGTCACAAATTATGGTTTCTTACCTGCTGAATTGAGTAACTTCCAACTTTGAGCTCGTTACCTAATCTTAAGAGAATCAGGTCAGAGCACATCTCAATTCCTTCCATAACCAAGAACCCCATACAATTGGCGAGTCTGAGAAGAAGATATCCTTGTTCATGTGTAACATCGGTCAAACTTTCCCAGCATTCCATCTCAATCTCAACAGCATTCCCGAATCTAGAGGAAATGAACATCGACTATTGCAGTGAGATTTAATTGAATTGCCCGCCCGGCTTTGTAGTCTTGGTAAACTAAAGAAGCTCAGCATCACTTAACTGTCATAGGCTATCTGCCTTGCCTGAAGGAGTTGGAAGAGGGTTGGAAGATTTAGATATGTTGAGGCTAGATCCTGCACAGAACTGTCGAAGCTTCCAACCTCGATGAAGAACCTTGGAAAAGTAGACTTTCTTGACATATCTGATTGCTTCAGCATCAAGGTGCTGCCCGAAGACATTGGTGAAATGAGTAGTTTAGAAAGATCAACATGAGACAATGCTCAAGGTTGCAGAGCTGCCTCCATCAGTCATGGATCTTGAGCAGTTAGAGGAAGTGGTCTGTGATGAAGAGACAAAATATTTATGGGAATCTTTCTCGTCGTGTCTCAACAACGTAAGGATAATTGTGGCCAAAGAGAATATCAACCTAAATTGGCTCTACAAGACTCAGTTCTGATACCTGTGTTTCCTCAGTGAACGTTGCTCTTCAACCTCTGTGACTTGTGTTTCCTCAGTAAAATCATTGTAGTTAACTGAGCAGTATTTTGACAACTTTAGAAATTTTCCAATCTTGTGATTTTGAAGGGAAATTTAATATCTCTGAGCAATAAGTTTAATGTGAAAGTTGTTTTTCGGAGAGAAAATGTGGTTTGTGTTTTAATGGGACCTTTTAAACTCTAATCTAACATAGTTTCACAATCAATCCCCTATACACAGTTTCTTGACTTTTGGTTTGAAAATCTATATGTGGCAATTCAACACCACAATTTGATTCACGCTCTCAAAATAGTTTTAAAAGAAAAAAAGAACGAGGAAGAAAAGGTTGAAGAGTCTTCATAAGATGCGAACTTTTTATGTCACGGGATGAGGTGTTAATCTCGTTGTAAGTATGTTTCTTTGGTATCTATATACTTACGTCTACCCGGTCAGTTTCGAGACTGTTCATATATAATCTAGATGCATTGCCAAATCTAGAGGAATTTAGTTGTTATTACCTTGCGATGAATTGGTCACAAACTATGTTTTCCAAAAATATAGTTTTGATTGTCTCTCCAATATTATTTTAAAAAAAAATACTGTTCTTGTGGTTACTTGATCAACTTAGAATTTATTTTTCTTGTTCAAACTTTTAATAGTCTAAAAAAAAAAAGAAGGGTCATATTTTCTCTTTTGATTACAAGAACGGGCCATATTTTTCCTTCTTTTAAAAGTTATTTGATATATCTGAAAAAAAAAAAACAATGGGCTTTCCACATAGAAGTCGTCATTGACAAAGTAGATAATGAATAACATTATACTTTAGAAGAGAAAATACACAAATTCAATAGTTTAGAAAATGAATAACATCCATTATACTTTAGAGGAAAATACACAAATTTAATACTGTAATGGAAGAATGGCACAATAGAAATTTCCCAACTAAGAATCAATTAGAGCATGTCAATAAGGTAGATGGGGGTTCTTTTCTCCAATTGGGCTATTAAAGTATTTTGTATATTTGACCCAAAAAGTAGTTTTTGTATAAATTTATAGTTTTGGAGCAAATAATTGGCATTAGAAAAGATAGCATGGATCTCTGGTAGTTTTCCGTTCGGTTTAGTTTCGGATTCGATTTTTACGAGATGTCGGGTTTAATTTCTACACATGGTCGCTCAGTTGCTAGTGCACCTCTCACGATACAATTTCGACCCGGTAGTGCTCCGCATGGAGGCACACACACCGGCACTCCGGCTTCAATGACACACTCATAGGCGACATTGTGCGGTGACCAACCGGCTCGAGACTCGCAACATCCACGGTCGAGGAGAAGGATTACTTAAGGCGGGTAATAAGTTAATTTTTCAATATTCCCATTCTTAACTTTTTTCCATTTAATTGCATATTAAAATATTTGTTGATGTTTATAATTGATTGCATGCTATAATCTTTTGATTTGATGTGGATAATATATGAATATAATTGTTGAAAATATTGTGTTGGATGTGGATATGTGTTGTATTATTGTTTAACAAGTTATGAGAAATGTTTTATTTTATAGGAGGTTTTGCCGATTTTTAGGTAGAAGAATTGTAAATTGGTTTTTAACCATAAATGTTTATTATTGCAGCAAAGAAAAAGACCATAGGCCTTGTAGACAACTCAAATCTGCGAAGGTCACACGTGTGTTGAATGAGCGGATCACCATCCCTTATGATCCTGACAGGTGCTGCCCCGACGTCCGACCGGCACATCACCTTGATCTACGACATAGGGGCTATAGTACGAACCCATTGCCCTATGCGGTGGGAAACCTAGGCAAAAGTGTCGAAAAAACGAAGAATGCGATGTGGCATGAGTTGTCGGTGAGCGTATTCAAGTTTTATTAGTACTTTTTATAAATGAAGTCTATTATTATTAATATTTTAATATTATTTTTATATTCTGGTGAACTTTAATGTTCAAAACCTCGATCTTTGATCGACCACCTACATAGAAGAGCTTTTTTACGAGCGGACGGCGAGCGAAAGAAGCGACCTTGACCACCATTTTTAGGTTTTTCCCGGACACGAGTGCAACTCTCGGCGAAGGTTGCCTAAGAAATTGGTAGAGAGGCGAGAGGATTAGAAGTGGTTGTGTATTTTCAAGAGCCTAATTTTTCTGTATGTATAATAATATTTTAATAATTTTATTCCAATATATGCACTAATAACTTTTAGGTTACTTGAAGAGACTTCATGCCAACCAAGATGAATAGATCGAAAAAGAAACTTCTTCTTCACTCGGTTGAAGCCACTTCTCACATAGGTTGGAGCGGCGAAGTGTAAAGTATATTACTTTTAGAGATTTAAATATATATTGATTTTTTATTAAGATTATTTGATTATTTTGTTAACATTTTTAGGATAGTTCTAAGTTTCGAATCGACATGTTGTAGGAAGTTTATGTTAAACTCGGGGATGGGCAGGTTGGAGTTATATGTAAGTTTCTCTAGCTATTTGCTTTTCTTTCATTTATATTTATTACAAAGTTTTAATATGTATTTTCTTATTACAAGCTACTATGGTAGAGAATAGTTTTCTTCACGGGGTGGCATTGACTTCTCCAGGACACCCATGCTCCAGTGACTCGGATTGAAGGCTAGTCTTCAAATTTTGACTGAGACGCTAGAACGGACACTTGGTCGTAGGCACAGTAGGTTTCTTTGGGGATGGGAATGCGGACTTTCCATGACATTGGTTCATCTTCCCGAGATCCCGGCTCGGGACAAGTCTACGTTGGCGACGAGAAGTTCAACACGTGAAGCGAGCGGCTTGAGGCCCGGGCGACCAAATGGTAGATCTTACATGCTCTCCGAGTTATCCGGCATTAGATTTCGGCTGTCATCATCGGATTCCCGACCACCAGGGTTCCCTGACCGCCTGCTTCTAGTAGTTTCCCAGCTAGCTACCTTCATAGTCATTTTGTATTAGGATACTATAATTTTTTATTGTTTGTCAGTTTTCTATATACTATATAAATAGCTTTTGTACATTGTTTATTATTATTTTTGTTTAAACACCAAATTATTATACTAATTAAAATATCTAATTTTATAAATAATAAATAATTAAATAAAACTAATTGCAAAATATTAAAAAATATTTTGAGCAACGAAGTATGTTGTCACCCAAAACTTAAAGCTAGCTAGTACACTTTCTGTTGCCTAAAAGTTTGGATAACGAATTATTTATAAATTAAAAAAAAAACAAAAAACTCAAAAACCAAATATGCGAGGCCAATTTTCATTGCGCCCAGGTTGCAAACGACGTCTTTCATCGGGCAAAGTTTATTGACACGAAGACCATTCGTCGCGTAAAGATTAGGGTAATGAATATACGTCGTTGCCTTTACTTTGTGCGACAAGATTTTTTGTTGCTATAAGTTTAGAGGTAATCTTATCATCGCTTTCGGACCCAAAAAATTCGTTGCGCAATAAACTTTTGCGTGACAGATGTTGTCTTTGTCTCTCAAAGGTTTGCTTCTCTAACTTTGCAATACATGTTGGCGACGAGACTTTCGTCGCCCAAATGTTTAAGCGGCAATTTGCTCCATATGTTAGCGACGAATTTATCTTTGTGAAGCGATGAATGAGATTTCGTCGGAAAAACATTTTCTGCAGTAGATGCCTATGAATTTTTTCCAACATTAAGCCTAAGAATTCACTCACAATAAAATAAAAAGCTATTGCATGGTAAATGTAGACGTAATCATATTAGCTAGAACAATGTACTTTTCCCCTAAAACCTATTTTGTGCACATTCTTTGAAAATATAAAGAAAGAATTATACTATGGTCTTCTCACAAGAGAAATTCTTAGCTACGGTATTTTTCGTTAACCTATAATTCACTCAAAACGAGATCAATTTATCAATGGACATTTGATACACACGTAAATGAGATCAATTCATAAGTGCATTGAACATGACAGCTCATGTGAGTAAAGAAGCATGGATTTCATATGTTTTCATAGCATGTGCACAAATTTTATGTTATTGAATAAATTTAGTAAGTATAGTTTCCCATCTTCCTAGTATACCAAAGAAACCATATAGAAGCATCTTCACAATAAATTCTCTAACTTACTAGGCTTGTGATTCCTCGCCACAAGAATTTAAACTGGAAAAAAAATTCATCTTGCATTACTCTCTAATGAAATAAACAAAGGTCAAAGGAGGGCAAAATGAAGTCAGCTCTTTTAGAAACTATATATTTGATTGCATGAACAATAAAGTCATTATTACAATTTACATTTTAAATTTAAAACTCATAAAGAAAATTATACATTTTTAGGAAAGAGAGCCAAAAATCTTGGGTGATACATACCACTCAGTAGTGCGGCCGTTAGATGGTCAGTTAATTTGCGATGGGCCTCAAATGAATCTTAAACCATTCAACAATAAGTATCATTGAATGGTACCTACAGTGAAGTTTAACCGGAAAGAAGATTATACTTATATTATTTATACAAAATTTATTAATCAACATTAGAAACTATTGGCATATTCCATGAAAACATAATGAAATAATACTAGTCTCCCACATAAAATTTTCAGTTACGGTCCATTTCGTGAACTTGTGGCACACGCTAATTAAATGGGTGAATTCTTCAATGAGCTTTTGATACTCGTAAATGAGATTCATTCTTAAGCTTCTTGAAAATGGCAAAACATGTGAGTAGGTCAAAATTACAATTTCCTTATATTTTCATAGCATATGCACAAAAACTTTAATGTTGATAAATGCAATTTTTTTTATGTATATAAGTATAATATTTTCTCATCTTCTAGTATAAGTTTTTGCATATTTTACGAAACTAAAATGAAATCGAAGTAGCATCTTCGCAATATTTTGTAATAATAATAATAAATACATCATGCCTATGAATCCACTTAATTACCACACTCACAACAAAGTTAAAAGATGCTGTGGTAAATATATGAGTAATCTATTAATAAGATATATACTTTCACCCAACAGTCATATTTGAATCCTTCCCCGTGTTCACATAGCATATGCACAAAAATTATGCTGAAAAATAGTTTTTTTAATGTATATAAGTATAATATTTTCATCTTCTAGTACAAATTTTATTTGCATATTCTGAAACCAAAATTACATAAAAAAATTTAGCATCTTAGCAATATTTTATTAAAAAAAAAAAAACCCTTGCATTAAGCTATGTGTTACATCTCTATAGGATCCTATCAAATTTTCTTTTGTATTTTATTACCCAACTTTGTAAATTGACAAAAATGCCCTTAGTGGCCACGTATGTCCTCGTGGACAATTATTTCCTATTGACTTAATTTTGTACTTTTACGTACTTTTCGTGCGAGCACTTCACCACGAACTTGGTAGCGCGAAGACGGGATAATTTTCGGACTTGTAGCAGACAAGTTACGAATAGAGGCAATTGGTAATTTTCCAAATTCTTGGTATTTCTTTTGTGGGCTGTCTACCCATGGTTTGAACTAAACCCAGGTGCTCACGCACCTGCACTTGCTGCCCCCAACAGGTTACGTCTTGCATGCTTGACTTCCTATTCACTTTTGAATATTTTCACTTTCATTAAATAGACAACTGAGTGTGGGTTTCACCACATCACTACACCCACTATCCCACTGTTGTCTACTGTCTGTCTCTCACGGCTCCCGGCTTTTCCCAATTGGTGCCGTGATTTACGCAGAGAAATCCTACAAAACCACACCCAAGCTACGCAAACTCCCTTTGCTCCCTCTGAGAACTTCTCAAGCATTACAGTGACCTTCGCCCCTACTCCATCTCGGTCTTCCTTTGAGCAAGCGCCATACACATGACCCTTGTTTTCATCCTCACCAACCTATGAGCAAAACCCAGCTGACCCGAAGCACGAAATCCAAACCCGGAAAATGTTGGGAAATTTTCCGGCGGTTTCACAATTTCTTTCACAGACGAAAGAGCAGCGTTGATTTGGACCTCGAATCGGCAAAGTGGGTCATCAAACATCTTTGGAAGCAGGAACCCAACCGGGGCACAACACGTGAAGAAAGCGGCGAGAGCAGCGTTGCAATTTAACCCGATTCTTTCGAGCCATTTTAAGCCATCTCCAGCACCTTTTGAGGTGTTGGTAAGCAAATTCAAACTCTGCTCGTTCATGGCTTCATTTTGATATATGGATCATTAAATTTGGCCTAGAAATGAAGAATATATATGAAGTTTAAAAAAATTTCCCGGTTCCAGGCCCGTATTTTCAGATTCGCGGCCAGGAAGCTTCGCGGTGTCGCACCGGCGATGATGTCCGACAAACCGGTCCGGACGACCTTGGTAGCGGCGTCGGCAAAGCGATTCAGACGGCGGCGGCTTTGTCGGCGATGGCGTCGGCATTGGCCGGCGTTGACCGGCGCGTGGGGCGCGGCTTAGCCGCTTTTGAGCCTGCGTGGGGCGCGTGGAGCATAATTTTGATTTCCGTCTTCATGAGGTGACTTGTGACGACGCGTACTACCTAGGGTGGTACGTATGGTAATTTTGGGTGTTTTTTGGACCTCCGTTTCGAGCAAACAAAGGTGATTTCGAGTCTTTTCCTTATTTAATTTGGAATAGACTTGTATAATGATTAGTATAGTGACTTCCCATAGGTGAGGCCTATCAGAGGCCAGGCTCGGGCTAGGTACGGCGGACAGGCTTCCTTCGACATACTAGTAAGTGGGCCCTTTCTTTATTAAAATATCATTATTTTAGTATGTGTTTAAATGTGATTTTGTGACTTGTATAGCATGCCATGTTTTTATTAAATTTGATAAATGATTTATGTATATTATGATTTGTGTCATCATTATTTGTTCTATTTGTTTAAATGTTGGCATGTCTATACGTTGTAACAAACTATTACTTATCATGCATATTGCAAAGGTGTTAGCTCTTTGTCCAGTGGGGACCCAGACTTCACGTGTATGTTCACAAGCAGGCACGCTCACTTTGGATCCATCGTAGGTGCCCGACTGTTCTAGGTTGCCTTGGCAACTAGAACTTCTTGTGATGCGCTTAGAGCCCCGACTTTATGTGTATGTAGTACTAGGCGTAATTTATAAACACCAGAAGCTTTACATGCTAGCTACTTTACGCATATTTGGGCTAGTTATTCTTGACACACTTTACTATTTATTGTTGAAGTAAACATATTTTGGCAAATTACGGTTTTTACAGTAAGGGGTTATATCCCAAACTTTTGAAAAGGTTTTACAAAACGGTACTTGGCCCACTCACCACTTGTTTTACGCCTTCCGGGACCTAGAATTTGAGTCGCGGAGCGAGTTCGGTGGTTGTTGCGTGTGCCATTTTACCCCTCGGCAGGTATGTTTATTTCCCTTCGGTTGTGTTGTATATCCATCCTACGGGATGAGAATATTCTTTAATTTTTACGCATCCCTAGGTTTGAGTATTATGTGTTATAATGGACTTATCTCACTCTACGCACTTCCGCTCTATTTTTATTCAAAATTGTCTCCAAACTCATTTAATTCCTCTATAATTCTCCTATTATCTCCTCATGACCGTCATTCTGCAGGGAGTGACGGTAAGCACGCCTCGATATCGGTGTGCGCAGGATATTCGGATCGGGGGTGTGTCGGCTATGAGTTCACTCACAATGAAAAAAAATGTTATTGTGGTAAATGTAGGCCTAATCATATTAGCTAGAACAAATATATTTTCCTCTAACACCCATTTTTGTGCATATTCTATGAAAATATAAGTATACCCATACAGATACTCCTTACAAAATTCTCATTTCTGTCATTTTTGTTAGCCAGTAGTTCATAAAGCAGGATCAATTTATCCAATGAACGTATGATACCCAGCAAATAGGATCTCTTTTTGTCAAAACCAGTAAATGAGATCAATTCATAAGTGCATTGAACGTGACAACTCATGTGGTGAAGCATATATTTCTTATGTTTTCATAGCATGTGCACACAAAATTTAATGTTTATTAGAATAAATTTTATATGTATATAAGTATATTTTCTCATCTTCTAGTTTACCGAAAGGAAACCATATAGTAGCATCTACAATAAATTCTCTAACACTAGACCTAGCAATTCCTCGCAACAAAATTTGAACTGAAGAAAAAAATAATTTTGCACTACTCTCTAATGAAATAAACAAGGTCAAAAGGAGGGCAGGTACTTTCAACTTACCGCTAATAATAGTTCTAGAAACTATATATTTGATTGCATGAACAATAAAGTCATTGTACAATGTAAATTTAAAACTCATAAAGAAAATTGTTTTTTAAGGAAAGAAACTTATACTTACAAGACATACAAAATTTACTAATCAACATTGAAACTATTGTGCATATTCCATGAAAACATAATGAGATTATACTATAGTCTCTCACATAAAATTTTCAGTTCTGTCAATTTTCGTGAACTTGTGATACACGCTAAATGGATGAATTCTTCAATGAACTTCTAACACACGTAAATGAGATCCATTCTTAAATTTATTGAAAATGACAAAGCTCATGTGAGTTGGGTAGAATACAATTTCCTTATGTTTTCATAGCATATGCACAAAAACTTTAATGTTGATAAATAAGTTTTTTTATGTATATAAGTATAATATTTTCTCATCTTCTAGCATAAGTTTTGTGCATATTCTACTAAACCAAAAAGAAATCAAAAAGTAGCATCTTCACAATATTTTATAAAAAGGAAAAAAAAAATACATCATGCCTATGAATCCACTCACAACAAAATTAAAAGACAGGCGTAATAATATAAGGTAGAACATGTGTACTTTCACCCAATACTCATATTTGAATCCTTCCCAAAATTAGAAAACCGCGTCCATAATAATAAATTGAAATTTATTGAATTAGCTAAGCTAATTGCATGTTAGTTCAACTTCTTGTTCTCTTTGCCATTTCTTCTAAGTCGGGAAATGGAATCATGAAAAGAAAAAAGGCCAAAGGTTTGTTGAGGTCGCCCACTACTACCTTCAATAGGCTTTCGTTATTATTATTTTTTGCTGTTGTTGTTGTCAGAACACCTTTCAATACGCTTTCATTTACTTTACTCCGCCGTGTGCGTTGGCTATCAGATTGCAGGACGTTTCCAAGAAAACGATACTGTAGAATAATTGAAGGGTCGGTTAGCGGTTTCCCAACCATTTCATACAATTTACTGTGAGTTTGATGCATCAGCTTTGTCAATGCATGATTTTTTACCAATACTATTACAAATTTGCCCCTTCTTTTTAGTTGCAATACACAACGTGTATAGTCAAAAGTTAGTTGACTTTGTTTTGGAAAATTATCAAGAAATTATGTTCACTTTACGCAAAGCATCCACAATCGAGTGAATGAACACATCCATTTACCATATAAGTCTGTGCTGTGGGTAATCATGCATTTAAGCATACTTGTGAACTAAAACTAAAATTAAAATAAAGAAATGTAGATAGTTATTTAGCCATTTTCTCACCTTAGTAACTTGAATTTTGGCTTTGCAATTTAAAAGGTAGTTGACTTCGTTTTGGAAAATTATCCTGCAGATAGTTAAGCGTTGCAAGGGATTTCCTCTTGCTATTACAGTGGTGGGGAGATCGCTTTGCGGGGAGCCTATAGAGTACTTGAATGGTCTAAAGGTTTTTCGATTCTTGATTCAGAGACTGAATTGCTTTTCTGCCTTTAACGAAGCTTGGATACCTTGGATAAAGAAATGGTTGCCATCAAGGAATGTTTTTTAGACTTAGGTTCATTCCGGAAGACCAAAGAATCCCTGCTGCTGCCCTCATTGATATCTGGACAGAGTTATATGATCTAGATACAGATGTAGAGTGCATTGCAAACCTCTACGAGCTCACCAAGAGAAGTCTAGCTAATCTTGTTGTCACAAGGTGTGCATTCTTATATTTTTATCTTGTATGATATTTTCGCTCTATTTTTCCCTTTATATTCACAACTGGTTTTAATCATCACTAGGAAGGACAAGATGGAGGGGGACAGGTACTATAGTGAGCACTTTGTTACCCAGCATGATGTTCTTAGGGAACTGGCTATCTACAACACAAAAAAAGGACCGGTAGAACATAGGAAAAGACTGATTATTGACATATGTGGAGACAATCTTCCAAAATGGTGGAGAGAACAGAAGCATCAGCCGATGAAGGCCCGTTTATTATCCATAACTGGTTGTTCCATCTCTCCCTATCTCTTTAGCAATTACGTAGACATGCACAAATAAATAGTCATTCTTGCACACACGAGCATGCGCGCGTGCACATTAAGTCTACTACAAAAAATTGGGTCATTTACGTTGGCACATTAGTGTCACATAAGCCAGTAAAAGCGTCGCTAAAAGTTAATTGCGACGCCTTGACATGCGTCGCAACAGTTTGCGTCTTGCGTCGTTAAAATATGTTTGCGACGGCCTTGCAACGATTTTTGTTTGTCACAAATATTTAATCGTTGGATAAAAATGTCTTCTGCGACAATAATTGTGACGGTAGTCGCCGTCGCAAATTATTTTTCTCCAACATGTGTTTCTATCTCAAAACACAAAAATGATATGATACAATCGTCTTTTAAAATGCCTTAAACGTTCCTTATACAAGCAATATAACACTGAAATATAATAAAGAACTAATTTATTACAAAATTTTGAGCCACATTCATATATAATAAGTATTCAAATCTATAAAATTCATTAATAAAACAAATAGTAATGGGTATATGAAGTACAATCCCAATTCATGTGTGACTAAATTAGTCTCTAAATATAAAACGAATACATCCATTGAGTACAAGTACCCATACTACGTCTGTAATGCTAATTGTTATGAATATTTTTTCATTTGGCTTAATCATTCTTCAAAAAACTGAAAATAAAAATGATCAAATCATCAATATATATGAAAAAAAAAATATATAATTTCTGTTTATTACTAGAAATTTTCTCATTATCAATAAAATTATCAACCAAATAAGTCTATATAGGATCTTTATTCATTACTAACCTGTTACTTAAAGAAATTTTTGTTATGCTTGTGGCTCAAAGTGAGGTTGTGTCCCATTATTGACATTTAGTCTTTGTTCATTGCTTGAGGCATCTGGAACCTAATGAAGTCACCACAGAAAAGGTATTAAATTAACTCCTTACCAATTATTTTAACAAAGTAAAACAAATTACAACACATACCTGTCCACTTCCACTTTCAGCCTGGATACCCAAATGAGTTATGAGGAGATGGAGTTTTGAATTCACTTGATCATAGTTAGACTTAAGATTTGCAATTTGGGATTCATATTTAGACTTAAGATCATCTAATTGGGACTGATACTGTCTTCATATCTCCTCGCGTATCATGTTTTCATCAATGTCAAACTTTGACCAAACACTTGTGATGAAGTTACACCTGGCCCATACATGCGAACATGTCCATGTGCATCTTGTCCCATTACTTTTGTAAATACCTCTTCTCGAAAACACTCATCTTGTTCATCCTCTCCTCTTTCATCCAAGTATTGATTAAATTGATTCTACAAAGTCATTGTTAAATCAGCTTACTTAAATTCAAAATTCAAAGAAAGTAAGAAAATGTTAATTATATAACACAAACACTTACTATAACAGTAGTGCTCTCTTCATCATACACTTCCTTATCATCATTCTTTGTTTTCTTCATTCGTGTTTTGATAAACATGCTCAATCAATCTGTTTTCTCTTCTCTCTCCTTCATCTTAGTAACAAAAAAATTTAATGTGATTTTAAGTAGGCTATAGACTAAAAAACAAATCTGTTAAAAATCAAGTAGAGCTTCATTTGTTTTTGAACATGTTACAAATATATTATAAACCATGTAAATCTCACACTCCAATGGTGATATGTTTTAACTATGTTGCCATTTTAAAAGCTTTAATTATTCAAGTAAGCAGATGTTGCAGTCATAAATAAGTCAACAAATTTATAAGTCAATATCCCCAGCTTACCTTATGCCTCAATTGAGCAAACGATGTGCGACATGTCCTATGAGCAGCATCTGCTGGTGCACGATTGGCCTTATTAGCTACTGAAGTTTCCTGCAATCATATGTTTATATTAGTCATAGTTCATGATTATTGTTGATTATTAAAGTTATTTACCTTAACATCTGGAAGACCCCAGTACTTTACAAGTGTTTTCCACTGGTCTGTTGTAACTTGAGAAGGAGTGTTAGCAAAACGGTCTTCATCTGTCTCAAATATATCATACCATTTTTCCTTTAACCAACATTTCCAATCCCTCCATCTATTACCAACTACCTTTAAGCAATGAACTCTATACTCATCAGGAACATCCTTGTTATCCTACAATTATCAAAATTTGTCATGAATCTAACCAAATATATAAACATCAGTGACATGTAAAATAAGTAATTCTTTATACCTTGACATCTTTCCAAATATCAGCTAATACATCATCAAGCATGTCGTTCCATGTAGGATATGTTAGCGGAACTTTCTGACCATTTCGTGCAATGACTCCAAGCCGTGTACTAAACATTTTTGCATTTTCTTTTATGGGCTTCCACTCTTTATCAAAATCAGTATGTTTTTTTTTTTCTGGTACCCGGAATAGCACAAGCAGCACCCCTACCTTTCTTATTATTCTCAGGCTCAATTTGCCCTATAAATTATTAATTTGAGAACAAAACATGTTAAGCGGGAAAAAAAAAAACTTCAAAAGAAAACACTTGTTTGTCAAACAATAAAGAACCTGATTCATTTGATTGGCTCGGAAGAGTTTCATCTTGACTATTAGCAAACACATGTTGAGAAGCTTGTGTTTCTTGTTGAGTGTGTGGCGGTCTCACAATTGGTGCTTGTTGTGGAGGATAAGTCATTGTATTAGTCTGTGATTGTCTAGTTGGAACATGTTGAGGTTGGCTTGAAGTGGCCTCACGTCATTGTGATGTCCGGGATTGTGACCTAGCCCTTTTTTGTCTCAAAGGAGATGGGGGTATCAAATCTTCCATTGATATACCTCTTGCTCTATTAGGCGCCATAAGTATCTGCAATAAAACATTTATATGTACAAAGTGAACTAAAACATGTATATAAGTGTCCATGTAATTTTATGAAATGATTTGCATTAGCATGGTATAAACAATTACCTTTAATAATGAGAGCATGAACAAAAAAGTTACCTAAGAAAATACAATTGTAATGCCAACAGTTGTAATAAAATACTGCAATGCATAATGTCAATGAAACTCATGGTCACATATCTACATAGCTATAAAATACGCTTTATAACGAGTTCATACATGACTAAAAAAAATATATCTAATCTCACAATTAGTAATAAAATATGCTCAATCAGATTCTTCCATCTCATCATCTTGTTCAACAAATGACACTCTGCATCTTGAAGCAATTTAAAAAAATTTGTAGTTTCATCATTCGGCCCTTCACCAAGCTTATTCTGTATAGGGAAATCACCCCGTGAGTCAGAATCTACATTTGGAATCCCAAATGCCTCATTGTGACATCCTACATCGATAAACGGAGAGGAGGTGATGTGTCTTATATGTACATGCCCACCTCCATTTAGCACAAGGCCTTTTGGGAGCTCATTGGATTCGGAGTCCATCGGAACTTCAAAGTTAAGTGAGTTTGGGCTAGAGCAATCCCAGGATGGGTGACCCACTAGGAAGTTGCTCGTGAGTTCCCAGAAACAAAACAGTGAGGGCGTGGCCCAAAGCGGACAATATCGTGCTACAATGGAGCCGGTCCGGGATGTGACAGAATGGTATCAAAGCCACTCTGCTGTTCGGTACAGATGTGCCAGCGAGGACGCCAGGTTCCCCTTAAGTGGGGTGGATTGTGACATCCCACATCGACCAATAGAAAGGGGGTGATGTGCCTTATATGTACATGCCCACCTCCATTTAGCACGAGGCCTTTTGGAAGCTTCCTGGCTTCGAAGTCCATCGGAACTCTGAAGTTAAGCGAGTTTGGACTAGAGCAATCCTAGTGACACGGGCCGCATCTTTTGAGGCTAATTTGGAGCATAGAGGAGGCTCCGAGTTATCCGGCATTAGATTTCGGCTGTCATCATCGGATTCCCGACCACCAGGGTTCCCTGACCGCCTGCTTCTAGTAGTTTCCCAGCTAGCTACCTTCATAGTCATTTTGTATTAGGATACTATAATTTTTTATTGTTTGTCAGTTTTCTATATACTATATAAATAGCTTTTGTACATTGTTTATTATTATTTTTGTTTAAACACCAAATTATTATACTAATTAAAATATCTAATTTTATAAATAATAAATAATTAAATAAAACTAATTGCAAAATATTAAAAAATATTTTGAGCAACGAAGTATGTTGTCACCCAAAACTTAAAGCTAGCTAGTACACTTTCTGTTGCCTAAAAGTTTGGATAACGAATTATTTATAAATTAAAAAAAAAACAAAAAACTCAAAAACCAAATATGCGAGGCCAATTTTCATTGCGCCCAGGTTGCAAACGACGTCTTTCATCGGGCAAAGTTTATTGACACGAAGACCATTCGTCGCGTAAAGATTAGGGTAATGAATATACGTCGTTGCCTTTACTTTGTGCGACAAGATTTTTTGTTGCTATAAGTTTAGAGGTAATCTTATCATCGCTTTCGGACCCAAAAAATTCGTTGCGCAATAAACTTTTGCGTGACAGATGTTGTCTTTGTCTCTCAAAGGTTTGCTTCTCTAACTTTGCAATACATGTTGGCGACGAGACTTTCGTCGCCCAAATGTTTAAGCGGCAATTTGCTCCATATGTTAGCGACGAATTTATCTTTGTGAAGCGATGAATGAGATTTCGTCGGAAAAACATTTTCTGCAGTAGATGCCTATGAATTTTTTCCAACATTAAGCCTAAGAATTCACTCACAATAAAATAAAAAGCTATTGCATGGTAAATGTAGACGTAATCATATTAGCTAGAACAATGTACTTTTCCCCTAAAACCTATTTTGTGCACATTCTTTGAAAATATAAAGAAAGAATTATACTATGGTCTTCTCACAAGAGAAATTCTTAGCTACGGTATTTTTCGTTAACCTATAATTCACTCAAAACGAGATCAATTTATCAATGGACATTTGATACACACGTAAATGAGATCAATTCATAAGTGCATTGAACATGACAGCTCATGTGAGTAAAGAAGCATGGATTTCATATGTTTTCATAGCATGTGCACAAATTTTATGTTATTGAATAAATTTAGTAAGTATAGTTTCCCATCTTCCTAGTATACCAAAGAAACCATATAGAAGCATCTTCACAATAAATTCTCTAACTTACTAGGCTTGTGATTCCTCGCCACAAGAATTTAAACTGGAAAAAAAATTCATCTTGCATTACTCTCTAATGAAATAAACAAAGGTCAAAGGAGGGCAAAATGAAGTCAGCTCTTTTAGAAACTATATATTTGATTGCATGAACAATAAAGTCATTATTACAATTTACATTTTAAATTTAAAACTCATAAAGAAAATTATACATTTTTAGGAAAGAGAGCCAAAAATCTTGGGTGATACATACCACTCAGTAGTGCGGCCGTTAGATGGTCAGTTAATTTGCGATGGGCCTCAAATGAATCTTAAACCATTCAACAATAAGTATCATTGAATGGTACCTACAGTGAAGTTTAACCGGAAAGAAGATTATACTTATATTATTTATACAAAATTTATTAATCAACATTAGAAACTATTGGCATATTCCATGAAAACATAATGAAATAATACTAGTCTCCCACATAAAATTTTCAGTTACGGTCCATTTCGTGAACTTGTGGCACACGCTAATTAAATGGGTGAATTCTTCAATGAGCTTTTGATACTCGTAAATGAGATTCATTCTTAAGCTTCTTGAAAATGGCAAAACATGTGAGTAGGTCAAAATTACAATTTCCTTATATTTTCATAGCATATGCACAAAAACTTTAATGTTGATAAATGCAATTTTTTTTATGTATATAAGTATAATATTTTCTCATCTTCTAGTATAAGTTTTTGCATATTTTACGAAACTAAAATGAAATCGAAGTAGCATCTTCGCAATATTTTGTAATAATAATAATAAATACATCATGCCTATGAATCCACTTAATTACCACACTCACAACAAAGTTAAAAGATGCTGTGGTAAATATATGAGTAATCTATTAATAAGATATATACTTTCACCCAACAGTCATATTTGAATCCTTCCCCGTGTTCACATAGCATATGCACAAAAATTATGCTGAAAAATAGTTTTTTTAATGTATATAAGTATAATATTTTCATCTTCTAGTACAAATTTTATTTGCATATTCTGAAACCAAAATTACATAAAAAAATTTAGCATCTTAGCAATATTTTATTAAAAAAAAAAAAACCCTTGCATTAAGCTATGTGTTACATCTCTATAGGATCCTATCAAATTTTCTTTTGTATTTTATTACCCAACTTTGTAAATTGACAAAAATGCCCTTAGTGGCCACGTATGTCCTCGTGGACAATTATTTCCTATTGACTTAATTTTGTACTTTTACGTACTTTTCGTGCGAGCACTTCACCACGAACTTGGTAGCGCGAAGACGGGATAATTTTCGGACTTGTAGCAGACAAGTTACGAATAGAGGCAATTGGTAATTTTCCAAATTCTTGGTATTTCTTTTGTGGGCTGTCTACCCATGGTTTGAACTAAACCCAGGTGCTCACGCACCTGCACTTGCTGCCCCCAACAGGTTACGTCTTGCATGCTTGACTTCCTATTCACTTTTGAATATTTTCACTTTCATTAAATAGACAACTGAGTGTGGGTTTCACCACATCACTACACCCACTATCCCACTGTTGTCTACTGTCTGTCTCTCACGGCTCCCGGCTTTTCCCAATTGGTGCCGTGATTTACGCAGAGAAATCCTACAAAACCACACCCAAGCTACGCAAACTCCCTTTGCTCCCTCTGAGAACTTCTCAAGCATTACAGTGACCTTCGCCCCTACTCCATCTCGGTCTTCCTTTGAGCAAGCGCCATACACATGACCCTTGTTTTCATCCTCACCAACCTATGAGCAAAACCCAGCTGACCCGAAGCACGAAATCCAAACCCGGAAAATGTTGGGAAATTTTCCGGCGGTTTCACAATTTCTTTCACAGACGAAAGAGCAGCGTTGATTTGGACCTCGAATCGGCAAAGTGGGTCATCAAACATCTTTGGAAGCAGGAACCCAACCGGGGCACAACACGTGAAGAAAGCGGCGAGAGCAGCGTTGCAATTTAACCCGATTCTTTCGAGCCATTTTAAGCCATCTCCAGCACCTTTTGAGGTGTTGGTAAGCAAATTCAAACTCTGCTCGTTCATGGCTTCATTTTGATATATGGATCATTAAATTTGGCCTAGAAATGAAGAATATATATGAAGTTTAAAAAAATTTCCCGGTTCCAGGCCCGTATTTTCAGATTCGCGGCCAGGAAGCTTCGCGGTGTCGCACCGGCGATGATGTCCGACAAACCGGTCCGGACGACCTTGGTAGCGGCGTCGGCAAAGCGATTCAGACGGCGGCGGCTTTGTCGGCGATGGCGTCGGCATTGGCCGGCGTTGACCGGCGCGTGGGGCGCGGCTTAGCCGCTTTTGAGCCTGCGTGGGGCGCGTGGAGCATAATTTTGATTTCCGTCTTCATGAGGTGACTTGTGACGACGCGTACTACCTAGGGTGGTACGTATGGTAATTTTGGGTGTTTTTTGGACCTCCGTTTCGAGCAAACAAAGGTGATTTCGAGTCTTTTCCTTATTTAATTTGGAATAGACTTGTATAATGATTAGTATAGTGACTTCCCATAGGTGAGGCCTATCAGAGGCCAGGCTCGGGCTAGGTACGGCGGACAGGCTTCCTTCGACATACTAGTAAGTGGGCCCTTTCTTTATTAAAATATCATTATTTTAGTATGTGTTTAAATGTGATTTTGTGACTTGTATAGCATGCCATGTTTTTATTAAATTTGATAAATGATTTATGTATATTATGATTTGTGTCATCATTATTTGTTCTATTTGTTTAAATGTTGGCATGTCTATACGTTGTAACAAACTATTACTTATCATGCATATTGCAAAGGTGTTAGCTCTTTGTCCAGTGGGGACCCAGACTTCACGTGTATGTTCACAAGCAGGCACGCTCACTTTGGATCCATCGTAGGTGCCCGACTGTTCTAGGTTGCCTTGGCAACTAGAACTTCTTGTGATGCGCTTAGAGCCCCGACTTTATGTGTATGTAGTACTAGGCGTAATTTATAAACACCAGAAGCTTTACATGCTAGCTACTTTACGCATATTTGGGCTAGTTATTCTTGACACACTTTACTATTTATTGTTGAAGTAAACATATTTTGGCAAATTACGGTTTTTACAGTAAGGGGTTATATCCCAAACTTTTGAAAAGGTTTTACAAAACGGTACTTGGCCCACTCACCACTTGTTTTACGCCTTCCGGGACCTAGAATTTGAGTCGCGGAGCGAGTTCGGTGGTTGTTGCGTGTGCCATTTTACCCCTCGGCAGGTATGTTTATTTCCCTTCGGTTGTGTTGTATATCCATCCTACGGGATGAGAATATTCTTTAATTTTTACGCATCCCTAGGTTTGAGTATTATGTGTTATAATGGACTTATCTCACTCTACGCACTTCCGCTCTATTTTTATTCAAAATTGTCTCCAAACTCATTTAATTCCTCTATAATTCTCCTATTATCTCCTCATGACCGTCATTCTGCAGGGAGTGACGGTAAGCACGCCTCGATATCGGTGTGCGCAGGATATTCGGATCGGGGGTGTGTCGGCTATGAGTTCACTCACAATGAAAAAAAATGTTATTGTGGTAAATGTAGGCCTAATCATATTAGCTAGAACAAATATATTTTCCTCTAACACCCATTTTTGTGCATATTCTATGAAAATATAAGTATACCCATACAGATACTCCTTACAAAATTCTCATTTCTGTCATTTTTGTTAGCCAGTAGTTCATAAAGCAGGATCAATTTATCCAATGAACGTATGATACCCAGCAAATAGGATCTCTTTTTGTCAAAACCAGTAAATGAGATCAATTCATAAGTGCATTGAACGTGACAACTCATGTGGTGAAGCATATATTTCTTATGTTTTCATAGCATGTGCACACAAAATTTAATGTTTATTAGAATAAATTTTATATGTATATAAGTATATTTTCTCATCTTCTAGTTTACCGAAAGGAAACCATATAGTAGCATCTACAATAAATTCTCTAACACTAGACCTAGCAATTCCTCGCAACAAAATTTGAACTGAAGAAAAAAATAATTTTGCACTACTCTCTAATGAAATAAACAAGGTCAAAAGGAGGGCAGGTACTTTCAACTTACCGCTAATAATAGTTCTTTGAAACTATATATTTGATTGCATGAACAATAAAGTCATTGTACAATGTAAATTTAAAACTCATAAAGAAAATTGTTTTTAAGGAAAGAAACTTACTTACAAGACATACAAAATTTACTAATCAACATTGAAACTATTGTGCATATTCCACAACATAATGAAGGTCCATATAATTCTCTCACATAAAATTTCGGTTGTCAATTTTCGTGAACTTGTGATACACGCTAAATGGATGAATTCTTCAATGAACTTCTAACACACGTAATAGAGATCCATTCTTAAATTTATTGAGAAAATGACAAAGCTCATGTGAGTTGGGTAGAATACAATTTCCCTTATGTTTTCATAGCATATGCACAAAAACTTTAATGTTGATAAATAAGTTTTTATGTATATAAAAGTATAATATTTTCTGTCTTCTAGCATAGTTTGCATATTTTACTAAAGCAAAAAGAAATCAAAAAGTAGCATCTTCACAATATTTTATAAAAAGGAAAAAAAATACATCATGCCTATGAATCCACTCACAACAAAATTAAAGACAGGCGTAATAATATAAGGTAGGTATGTGTCTTTCACCAATACTCATATTTGAATCCTTCCCAAAATTAGAAAACCGCGTCCATAATAAATTGAAATTTATTAGATCAGCTAATAGTACATGTTAGTTCAAGTTTTATTCTCTTTACCATTTCTTCGAAGTTGGGAAATGGAATCATGAAAAGAAAAAGGCCGAAGGTTTGTTGAGGTCGCCCACTACCTTCAATAGGCTTTCGTTATTATTATTTTTGCTGTTGTTGTTGTCAGAACACCTTTCAATACGCTTTCATTTACTTTACTCCGCCATTATTGCGTTGGCTATCAGATTGCAGGACGTTTCCAAGAAAACGACACTGTAGAATAATTGAAGGGTCAGTTAGCGTTTCCCAACCATTTCGTACAATTTACTGTGAGTTTGATGCATCAGCTTTGTCAATGCATGATTTTACCAATACTATTACAAATTTGCCCTTCTTTTTAGTTGCAATACACAACGTGTATAGTCAAAAGTTAGTTGACTTTGTTTTGGAAAATTATCAGAAATTATGTTCACTTTACGCCAACATCACAAATCGAGTGAATGAACACATCCATTTACCATATAAGTCTGTGCTGTGGGTAATCATGCATTTAAGCATACTTGTGAACTAAAACTAAAATTAAAATAAAGAAATGTAGATAGTTATTTAGCCATTTTCTCACCTTAGTAACTTGAATTTTGGCTTTGCAATTTAAAAGGTAGTTGACTTCGTTTTGGAAAATTATCCTGCAGATAGTTAAGCGTTGCAAGGGATTTCCTCTTGCTGGCAGCTACAGTGGTGGGAGATCGCTTTGCGGGGGCCTATAGAGTACTTGAATGGTCTAAGGTTTTCGATTCTTGATTCCAGAGACTGGTGCTTTTCTGCCTTTAACGAAGCTTGGATTACCTTGGATAAAGGAAATGGTTGCCATCCAAGGAATGTTTTTTTAGACTTAGGTTCATTCCGGAAGACCAAAGAATCCCTGCTGCTGCCCTCATTGATATCTGGACAGAGTTATATGATCTAGATACAGATGTAGAGTGCATTGCAAACCTCTACGAGCTCACCAAGAGAAATCCTAGCTAATCTTGTTGTCACAAGGGTGTGCATACTTATATTTTTTATCTTGTATGATATTTTCGCTCTATTTTTCCCTTTATATTCACAACTGGTTTTAATCATCACTAGGAAGGACAAGATGGAGGGGACGGGTACTATAGTGAGCACTTTGTTACCCAGCATGATGTTGTTAGAGAGCTGGCTATCCCAAGCTACGACACAAAAAAAGGACCGGTAGAACATAGGAAAAGACTGATTATTGACATATGTGGAGACAATCTTCCAAAATGGTCGGAGAACAGAAGCATCAGCCGATGAAGGCCACGTTTATTATCCATAACTGGTTATTCCATCTCTCCCTATCTCTTTAGCAATTACGTAGACATGCACAAATAAATAGTCATTCTTGCACACACGAGCATGCGCGCGTGCACATTAAGTCTACTACAAAAAATTGGGTCATTTACGTTGCTTTTATTAGTGTCACATAAGCCAGTAAACGTCATTCAAAGTTAATTACGGCAGCTGACATGCGGCTCGCAACGGTTTGCGTCTTGCGTCGTTAAAATATGTTTGCGACGACCTTGCAACGATTTTTGTTTGTGCAAATATTTAATCGTTGGATAAAAATGTCTTCTGCGACAATAATTGTGACGGTAATTCGACCGTGCATAGTATTTTCTACAACATATGTTTATCTCAAAACACAAAATGATATGATACAATCGTCTTTTAAAATGCCTTAAACGTTCCTTATACAAAAGCAATATAACAATTTGAAATATAATAAAGAACTAATTTATTACAAAATTTTGAGCCACAATAATGTAATGTCACTTTTTGTGTAGCAAGTGGGGTGTCCCAATGCTAGTTGGAAAATCCTTGGCGACTTGCGTCTAGATCCGATCTTGCAGACAAATAGTAGTTTGACATGTGTGTATAAACTTTGTAGTTACATTGTGATTTGCAACTAAATAGAATGACTACCTAAGGAGCCAAACACTGTTCATATTAGTTGGAGAAAATTCACCATATCATCTCCGCACGTGGATGTTGAAGATGTAGAAAATTCAGAAGATTCTTTCCACTCAGAACAAAATGTGGGAAGCTTCCAGATTGCACAGAAGACATTAAGCCTGTGTTTCTGTAGTCTTACTCAAATCGAATGCCTTACAGATTACTAGGTGATTCAAATCACCAGTAGTCTCGACATGAACAATTCCCGTCCTCAAAACAATGGAACCGATTTGAATCCCGGACTATAATTTTTCTGTTAGCAATCTTAGAAATAAACTTAATCGCAGTATGGCAATCTACACATGTTCTTAAGTTCTTAAAAACCTTGATCGGTGTTCCTGGCGGAGTAGAAATAATGCCAAACGCAACGGCGAGCTTCTCACTGTGGTAGGAGAGGTTCTGCTCTTTCTGCTCCTCTTCAACATCATGCAGCACAAAATTTGTGTCGGGGACATACCCTTCTTCCTTCATCCTCTTCGAAAGCTCATGCAAATAGTGATGTATTTCATCATATCTCGGGTGAGACATATCTCCCACTAGGAAAACATGCACCTCTCTCTTGATCTCGATCCAACTCAAACCTGGTTTCTTTATTAGCCCTCTTTCATCCATCATCTTTCTGACCTTCGTTACTTCACCCCACATACCAGCAGTAGCATAAATGTTGGCCAGAGTAATATAAGTAGTTGGATTCTCAGGTTCTATCTCAAGCAACGCATCTGCAGCTCGCTTTGCAAGCGTGAGGTTTCCATGAATTCTGCAGCCACCGAGTAAGGAAGCCCATAAGTACTTATCTGGTTTCATTGGCATTTCAATAATAATATTCTTAGCTTCTTCAAATCGACCTGCTCGGGCCAATAAATCAACTACACAGGCATAGTGGTCTACGGTTTGCATTAACCCATGTTTTGCCTTAATTGAATGGAAGTATTCAAGTCCCTTATCAACTAAACCGGCATGAGTACAAGCGGAAAGAACACCTACAAAAGTAATGTGATCAGGCTTAGTACCTGAATCAAGTAGCAACTCAAACAACTGAAGGGCCTCATTAGGTTGACCATTCTGAGCATATCCAGCAATCAGGGAAGTCCATGAAACCACATCTGGGCAGGGCATCCCATTAAACACCTTAATCGCATTCTCAGTGTTTCCACACTTTGAATACATATGAACAAGCGCACTTGCTGCAAAAGACAAGGGGTCAAATCCTATCCTCATCATGTACCCGTGAACCTGCTTGCCCAGGTTCTCAGCAGTATGCTGAGTACAGGCATTCAAAACCCCTGCAAAGGTGAACTCGTTCGGTCTAATGCCGGACTTCATCAACTCCGAGAACAAAGAAAATCCCTCTTCCTTCTTCCCATCCTCAAAGTATCTATCAATCATTGCTGTCCACGTAACAACATCTCGATTCACCATCTTATCAAAAATGCGCCTAGCTTCCTCTATACTCCCACATTTCCCATACATATCCGACAAGGCACTCCAAACCACCTCATCCGAGTCCAACCCGGTTCGCATTATATAACTATGAATCTCCTTACCCATTCTCAAACTCTGCATGGCTGCCGAAGCAGCAAGAACGCTAGACACCGTGAACTTATTAGATTTCGAATTATCGCTCCTCTGCATCATCCTATACAACCGCAAAGCTTCCTTAGGCCTATCATGGAGAACATACCCCGATATCATCGCAGTCCAAGAAAAATTATCTCTCTGAGGCATTTCATCAAACAGTTTCCTAGCTTCACCAAGCTGCCCCACTTTCACATAGCCAGAAATCATAGTATTCCAAGAACACAAATCCCTCTCGGGCATTTCATCAAACACCGCCTGGGCATCGGAAATGCTCCCACATTTAGCGTATAAGTCGATAAGACGGTTACAAATGAACAGCCCGGGCACGAACCCGGAGACTTTTGTGTGCGCATGGACCAATTTGCCCTGCGCAAGAGCTCGTTGCTGAAGACAGAGCTGCAAGAGGGTGGAGTATATGGAAGCAGAGGGTTTGTCTATGTGGTTGAGCAACTGAACTGCTTCTGATAAGCGCTTTTGGTCGCAGAGAATGTGGATGGCTTCTTTGAATTTTCCGTCTTTGCATAAGCGACTTATGAGGCCGTCTTTGGTGTTGGATTTGAAGAAGGTTTTCTCGATTGGGGGTTTATTTAGTCGTGGGGTGTGAGAAGAAAATGAGTGGGTTCTATTAAGGAAAAGCAGACAAAAAGACCTGCAAATTTTTAGGTTCAAGGATTTCATAGCCGAGTCCTGAGTGACTGTATAGAATAGTGTGGGTTGAATTATTTTGGTTTCGACGTTTTATGTTATGACGCCCGAATTTTTACGCGCCAAAATAATTTATGAGCTAAAGTTAACAGACAGTCCAAAAGTTTGGGGGGTAAACTGCCGTTTGACCGCCTGAACTATTACTCCAGTTAAAATTAACCCTCTGAACTATTTTTTTGGTAAATTAAACCCCTGAACTATTTGAAATCAGTCAATTAATCCCTCACCGTCAGATTCAACGAAATTTCATCCACTTTGCTGTCAAATACTAGCACGTGTCATATTTTAATTGGTAGCTCTAGTTGACATTCTAATGAATTAACAGCAAATTGGATGGAGTCAAATACTAGCACGTGTCGTATTTTAATTGGTAGCTCTAGTTGACATTCTAACGAATTAACAGCAAATTGAATGGAATCTAGCGGTAGGGGGTAAATCTACTAATTTAGGAAAGTTTAAGGGGTTAATTTACCAAAAAAATAGTTCAGGGGGTCAATTTCAACTAGGGTGATAGTTCAGGGGGTCAATCGGCAGTTTACCCAAAGTTTGGGCCGGTAAACTTGTTCCAAACTGAACAGTATAAAATTAACGACAATGACTTATATGGAACAGACTTATAGAGGTTTGCTCAACCACGCACCTGGGTTTTGCATATGGAAAGATAAGAAAATTTTAAAGTGTCCAATTTTAAACAAAGTACACCATATGTCATAATACAAGTGGAGGGATACGGAAAAATATATTATTTCCTTCACTTGTATTGTGACATGTGAAATACCCCTTAAAAACAAAGTACTTGGAAAAGAAAAATGCTAGGGAGACCATATTTTGTAAACCACATGATGTGGCGATTGATGGTTGGATTCCTTCTTTAATGATTTAAATAAGAAATACAACCAACTGTCACATCATATGGTATACAAGATATGGTTCAAGTAGATGGTCTTTCTAGTATCACCAAACAAAATCTCTAAAAAAAGACTGACATGAACCGGTTCCCAACCAGACGACAAAAATTTATAGGCCTAAGTTGATAAAATGGGCTAAAATTTTCTAGCGGAAGATTTTCGTTGCAGTTAATTGAGTTCTGTGTACACCCAAATTTTGTCCCCGAACACCTTTATTTATTTGAACACTCAATTTACGCTCACACATTTCTTTGGACACCCAATAATTTACTAAACTTACAAGAATATCCTACTCTTACTTTTTATGAATTTATTTGGGGCAGAGGCCGACCAAGTAGAGGCGACACACATCGTGATCGTCATACTTGCGGTTGACCTCCCGAACGTCTCCATTTCAGTTGCCCCCCATGAGCTGGTCGACCTACTTCCTCAATGCGTCCATGGCCGCTCACACTCCCTCTCCAGTCGTCATTTTCTACAACTTTAAAATTGGTGGATTTTTCAGTTGGCGTTTTGGAGAGAGAGGGGCTCGTTTTTACGAATTTGGAGAGTTTGGGGGAAAGGAATGCTAAAGAGGATTTGGATTGTTTCTCTGGGTATAAGACCACTCAATATGAGTGGTTCTGTAGCACTAAGCCCTTTGTACAATCTGATTGGTAAATTACCACGCTGATTGTTTCAAAAGTTTATGGGTGTCCAAAAAAAGTAATTGTTTTTCTTAAAAAATTACCAAGTTATTTGTTGTAATTTTATATGTGAGTATAAGAGTATTTTTCTTTTAAATAAATTTGATGGGTGTTTAGAGACAAAACTTGAGTGTACAAAGAACCTTCAATTGTACCCTGTTAGTGCAATGATCCAAAAACTAAAGAAAATAAATTTAAAAAGGGCAGATGAGTAAATTGACAATATTTTAAAAGTTCGTTAATTTTTGGGTAAAAAATTCCTCTTTGTTGTAGATAAAATATAACATGTGTTAAATGTGATTGTGTAAATCCTAGGTAGATATGGATTAGGCTATTCCGTTCTGTAAGGGATTAGTATCCTATTGTACTTGTACTTCTACTACTATAAATAAAGGCACCTGGTATGTGGAATATATGAACTACATATTCCACATACACTACAGTTTCACCAAATTCTCTCTATTCTTCTCTTGCCGCACCCTTCACTAAAAACTGTCCACAACACGTTATCAGCACGCTCTTTCCGCTGTGCTCAAGAGAATTATACCGGAGTTTTGGCCATCTTCAATCATGATTCAACGCATTGACGATGGAAATCCGGAGTTGAAGGCAATTCTGCAAACAAATTGTTCAACAATCATCATCAGCAATCCAGGTTCTTCTAAAACACGGTCTCGATTGTCGATATTTTGTCAGACCTGATTGCATGAACCTTCACCATGATGCATAACCCAATTTTCTGCGTTTAAAGAATTATTGATCTTCTGCAAATATTGTGTTAGCATCGACATTTAATATATCTGAAATATATTAAGTGAATTGATGATCGTGTGAACGAAGGAAAAATTAAGGGTTTTTTCTTGTTTTTTTTCGCTTTTCTACAAAAAACATCAAATTTCGTTTTTCTGAAAAAAACTGGACATTCTTTACCGAAATTTTTTTTTTCGTTTTTTTGAAAAATAAAGAAAAAAAAAAAAAAAAAAAACCCTAATCGGAGCCGAGCCGGCCTGAAGCCGCGCCGAGCCAAGCCGAGCCGAGCCGACATCGGCCTGCAGCCGAGCCGACCCAACTGGCTCCAGCCGAGCCAGCCCAGCTCCAGCCGAGCTACCCCAGCCCAGCTCCAGCCAAGCTACCCCAGGCCCTTTGGCCTGCCTCTCGGCCCGCTCCACCTCCAGCCCAAATTGGGCTCGCTCCTTCCCCAGCCCGCAGCTGGACCCAGGCTATTGGGCCCCTTTTTCTTTTTCTTCTCGGCCCGCGCCTTCTTCCTTGGCCCCTGATGGGCCAGCTGAATCCCAGGGCCTGTAGCCCAGTGCACCAGCAGCTCTGCTGCTTTGTCTTCCCTTCACACAGCCCCTGTTGGGCTTAATTGGACCCCAGCCCCTATTGGGCTTGTTTTCTGCTCCAAAATCTTTTTATTTTCTTGCTGGCCAGCAGCCCAGAAAATAAAAGTTGGGCCTGCAGCTCCAACTACGACCCACAAAAAATTATTTGGGTCATATTTGCAAACCCCAAAGGTCCCGTAGACCTATATTTCACTACCCATTCACGATATATGTTCAAATTTATTATTTGTATTATTTTTGTTCTATATATATTGCGTTTGATTGCAGGTATATATGAACTTGAAGTTCATAAATTCGAACCTGAAGCTTCGAATAAGTGCCATGAAACCTGAAGTTTCCTTAAAAACTAAATACCCATGAAACCCGTAGTTTTCATGAAAATTTAAACCAAACCATGTCTTAGAACCCGAATGTTCTAACTTTTATGATTATGGAGATTTTATTTCCCATAACCACCAACCACAATCTTGTTCCCTCCATCCAGTGGATTTCCGAACCGTAACAAGTTCAATTTCACTAACATGGAAGTTTCTAGCAGAAACTACTTTATGTGGGCACAAAATTGTGAAGCTCCACTTGACTACTGAGAAGTTGAGAAATATTGAAGCCAACAATGACGTGGATAGAGCTAAATAAGCCTCCGTCATGATCTTCATCCGAAGACTTATGCCTGAAGCATTGTAAATGGAAGTACCTCAATGACGAGGACTCCATGGCTCTTTGACTCACTCTACGGATCGTTCTAATCATGCAAAGATGATCTTGCCCGAAGCAAGACACACCTTGCCTGAAGCAAGACATAACTTGCCCGACGCAAGACACACCTTGCCCGAAGCAAGACATACTTTGTCAAAAGCAAGACACACCTTGCCCGAAGCAAGACATATCTTGCCCTGACACAAGGCATGATTGAACTCCATCCGTGAATAGGTACAAATTCTGAAGTTTATAGAATCCGATTGAATTTTGACTAGAGAAGATTTTCTCGTCCTCCCATACCTCTAAAATGCTCCTGAAGAAGCACCCTAGAGAGTGGAGGTTCACTAAATTCTCGGATCTGATACTACCACTTTGCTCACTGAAAAGCACAACAGTGAAAGCGGCACCCCAGTGATTCGGCTGGGATGTACCGAAGGTCTTGCTCTGTTTCGGCAGAGGTGTACCGAACTTAAGGCTCTGCTTCAGCAGAGGCCTACCGAATCTACTCTTCCTTCTTCGGCTGGAGAGTACTGAATAGTGGTAGAATCAGGGTCAACCAAGGGGGTGGCATCACGACCAAACACGTGATCCCTTGGAAACTAAGACCCAAAACTTCAAGAATAAGGGACAGTATTCCCGAACCTCAACTGTGCAAAATCTACCTCCATTTTGATGGAATAGATCATTGGCTATGCACTTATTTATGCCTCTACCAATGTTGTTGAGGAGTACCATTCCTGTAATCAATTTGTGAGACTAATTTTGCTTCACCTAACACATATGGAAAAGCAAAATTTTAACATGGAAGGCCCTGTTGGCCGAAACCCCCTATCTTTTGGTTTAAGTTTTGAACAATTTTTCCTTTTTGTTTGGATGATTGTTTTTGGTATTTGCTTTAAATTTTTTGGATATTATTATGGATATTGTCCTCGAATATGAGTTAATTGAATCATGTTTCTTATACATGTGACCGAATTCAATTAACATGTGATAAGGTATAAATGTGGGGAAGTTAGTTGTCTGGATGAACGTGCGACTATGCACACTAACTTCATACCTAAATCACCCCTCTAGCAACGAATTCAGGTCTACCTAACCTGATTAAGGGCAATGGCACTGCACCTCGTTGTATTAATGGTACTGAATTACTATTAAGAGGCCTTATATTCTCCGTTCCAGAAGAACGTTATTGAATCATAAGGATATTCGAGAGAACAATGATCATGAAAACCACTGTAGAAAATAGAGTGGAGTACCTTTGCATCACCTTCCAAAATATGAAGCCTGAAGCTATGTTTTGGGACTAATGGGCTACCTCCCAACTGGGACATGCCACATATAGGCTGGCTTGAAGCCGGGTGATTCGAGCAGTTTACTTGCTTTGGCACGACCGTTTGGGACATTCAGGTCAAAACACGATGCAATATGTTACACAATGCATCACCTTACGTGAAGTAAGGATTTTGTGCCTACAAGCACACTTTGCCAAGCCTGCTCGTTGGGGAAATTGGATTTTTACATCATCCCTAGCAAAGTTACTACATAACCCTCTTTTCACAGTGGATCAAAGGGAATAATGTGGACTCTTCCAACCAAAAATGCGGACCATGTAAATATGGTTTTTGGTTGATATATCGACACAATGGTCACATGTCTGTCCACATACACATTGCTGCTAAACTCCTGGCCAAATTCTTACTTAAGGGCTCACCACCCTAATTATCCCATAAAGTCTAGAAGACTGGATAATGCCGGAGAGTTTATATCGAACAACATTCGATAAGTATTGCATGTTTTTTTTTGGGTTTGAAATTGAACATTGAATTCCCCATGTTCAACCCCCAAAACAACCTCGCAGAAGCGATCATAAAGCGCATTATCAATTGATCGCCCGGACCTTGGTGAACGCACCAAGCTTTCGGTTTCTGCCTAGGGCTATGCAATCTTGTATGCAGCCATGTTGGTCCGCCTGAGGCCCATTGCTACCCGATACTTTATAGCGTTACAATTGGTTACTGGGTACGAACCTGATGTTTCGTATTTACGCATTTTTGGGTATGCACCTTCTGCCATATTGCGTCGCCGCAATGTACCAATATGGGTTCTCAAAGAAGGATGTGAATCTTTGTCGATTGTGATTCTCCTTCGAATTAGCTCTTTAGAGCCCTTGCACGCGATCTCTTTACCGCCATTTTGCGGATTGTCACTTCGATGAGACAGTCTTCCCGCCGTTAGGGGGAGATAAGAACGTCAACGTTCCTGAAGAACGACGCGAATTATCGTGGACGTCCCCACTATGTCTCATCTCGATCCCCATATTCTAGATTTCAGAGTATTGCTCCAGACGCTTTCTCTTATCTAGATAAAGTGACGAGATCACATATACCAGCTGCAAACATGCCTGCAAGGATAGACGTACCTAACGGACGTCGAGTCAACATCCCTGAAGGGTGTGCCGCCCCTGAAGGACGGTTGGCCGCCCCTGTTGGACGGCCTGGTACGCCGACGGCTAGCCAATCAATCTGTTCTCGGCCTGAAGCGCGACAGATCACTCGGTTCGAAGGATTCACCTCCCTAGAAGTGGAGAAGTATGGCACAAAATGAATCCCTTCCTCGTTCGCTATCTCAACCATTCCACCTCATGAAATTAATCCGGATTATCCCGAGACCTGTAGTCTTGGTCCATTATGCATGCATGGATGAGTTAATGGAATTGGAATGAGATTATCATCGATGATATTCACGTATATGGTAGCTACCCGAAATAGTGAAAAGCGACGATATCGAACTGCGTTCCGTTGATGAATGTCGACGTAGAACTGATTGGTCAAATTGGAAACTAGCAATCCAGGTCGAACTTGATTCACTTGCGAAACGTAAAGTGTTTGGGCCTGTAGTTCCTACACTTCCACATGTGAAGCCCGTTGGCTACAAGTGGGTTTTCGTAAGGAAGCGTAATGAGAAGAATGAAATAGTGCGATACGAAGCACGCCTTGTGGCGCAAGGTTTCTCTCAACGCCCTGGGATTGATTACGAGGAGACTTATTCCCCCGTAATGGACGTCATAACGTTCCACTACCTTATCAGTTTGGTAGTTTCCGAAAAACTGAATATGCAGCTTATGTACGTGGTTGTAACGTATCTATAAGGATCTTGATACATAAATATATGTGAAAGTTCCAGAAGAAGTTATTGACTGATCCAAATAGTTCTAGACCACAGAACACCCTCTCTATTGAATTGAGGCTTTCACTTTACGGATTGGAACAATCCGAGCGGATGTGGTATACCCGTTTAAGTGAATATTTGATCAGTTAGGGATATGTGAATAAACTATGCCCCTGCGTGTACAAAACCGAATTTGCAAGAGTTGCAGTCTATGTCGATGACATAAATCTCACTTAGACTCTAGAAGAGCTTGAGAAAACTGCCTCGCACCTGAAGTCGGAATTTGAGATGAAAGATCTTGGGAAAACTCGTTTATGTCTCGACCCGAAGTTTCGAGCAAAGTTCAGATGGTATTCTGGTCCACCAATCGAACTACACCCAGAAGGTGTTGCCTTTGAGTACACCCATGACCGTTCATACGCTAGATGCAAATGAGATCCTTGAAAAGGTTGTGGAACTTGAAGTTCTATATCTAAGTTCAATTAGCGCTTTATTGTACTTAGCTCATTGCATTATGCATGACATCTCATTCGTTGTTGATCTTTTGGTAAGATACAACACTGCGCCTACACGCTACCACCAAATAGGTGTTAAAGACGTTTTTCCGTTACTACGGATTTGGGCTTATTCTATCCCTGCGCATCTCAGAATTAACCACAACCCCTTGGTTATCAGAATGATGCCTACCTTGTGGGATACGCTGACACAGATTATCCGTCTGTTCCGCACAAGGCACGTTTCCAAAACGGATTATGTCTTTACCGTTAGAAACACCGCAATATCTTGGAGGTCAACCAAATAGACCTTAGTTGCGACGTCTTCGAGCTCATCGCCATACACGAAGCCACCCGTGTACATGGAAGCATATTCGAAGCACTTGTAATTCTTCATCCTTCGTTGAGTTCCAACAACGATCTATGAAGACAACGCCGCATGTATCGACCAGACCATAACCTGATACATCCAAGAAGTCAACACCAAGCATATTGCGTCTACATCATATCAGCATGAGCATCAGAAGATTGAAGTCAAGCATATCTGATCCGAAGACAACCTTGCCGACCTCTTCACGAAGTCATTGCCGAAGAAGCTTGTTCGAGGATTTGGTATGTGCAAATTTTCTCATTTGCTACGCTTGTAGTTCTCAGGGGGAGTTTCGTCGAACTCAGGGGGAGTATCCTGAAGTATACTCACTTGACCTTAATGTACTCTTTTTCCCTACGATCAGGATCATTTTTCCCATTGGGTTTTTGTTGCCTGACTAGGTTTTAACGAGGCACCCATCCTGGGCTGGTCATACCCTTGTGTGTTTTCTTACTACTTACGTCTTGAAGATGTTAAGTATCGACATTGCATTAACTCACTTTTCTCCTAGACTATGGGTTTTGTCCCGTCTTGGGTTTTACCATAGCCAGGTTTTGTGAGAGTTTTTATTCTTTTTATATGCAAGTTCCCTATATGAGACTCGAGTGTTCTCTACTGTGCCTACGAGACGACTTCATCAACTATCATCATCTTGAAGATCTGATGCGATATCTACTTGAGTATTTGCACACTCAAGGGGGAGTGTTGTAGATAAAATATAACATGTGTTAAATGTGATTGTGTAAATCCTAGGTAGATATGGATTAGGCTATTCCGTTCTGTAAGGGATTAGTATCCTATTGTACTTGTACTTCTATTACTATAAATAAAGGCACCTGGTATGTGGAATATATGAACTACATATTCCACATACACTACAGTTTCACCAAATTCTCTCTATTCTTCTCTTGCCGCACCCTTCACTAAAAACTGTCCACAACACTCTTGTTATTTTTCCTAGTTCTTTCTAAAGAAAAGAACTAAAGTGAAGGGTGACTTGGAAGTGGGCAGTGACTGGAGAAAGGGAAACACAATTGAAAGGTTCCAACTTGCGACCGATTGCGAGTGAACACAACACGTTCCAAAAAGGGATGGAAAATGGGGTTTCTGGTAGGCGGATTCCTTGTCCCAGAGAAAGAGAAACAAGAAATCGCCCCATGCACACCTACTGTTTGTGTTCCGGTCCACAAAATTGGAAAAACAAAAAGATGCAGGGGTTAATCAGATCAACGATTCAAGTTGCAGGGTAGTTTTTAAAATTTTAAATAATTTCAGATATTATTTTATTTGATTTATTTATCTTTGGATCAATGCATTGTAATTACACTCTTGTCGCAAGCCATGAATGTGGTTGGTGCGATATTCGGCTTAGAGGAAGCATCTTCTTGGTCCGTAAACAGCAAAGTCAATGGATTGCGAAACTTCGAGAAGCTTTGTAATTTGCTTGCTCAGTCAATGGGGGTTGTTAAGAGTCAATGGATTCACCTCAGAAATTCTTAGCCTCCTATTGAAGCAGAATCGGATGCTTCTTTATATCAAGAGAGCATTTTTATTTGGGTTTTTCCATAACTTCTATGTTCTTCTCTTGTCTTCAAGTTTTGATTGAAATGATTACGAGTTAGTTTACTGATTTTTCGGTGTCGGGTTTTGTTTGAAAGAATCTGGGATGGGAGGAGTTGGGGAGCTTTTCGCAGGGGCTGCTGTAGGAGCGTTGTTTACTGTGCTGTATGAGGTTGTTAAGGATGTCAAGGACAAGACTATGATGTTTAGAGAGCTCCTCGGAGATCTCGATTCCACGCTAGAAGCGTTAAATCCGCTGATCAAAGACATAGCGAAGTACAAAGAGGTGTTGGATCAATCAAACAAGGAAGTGGAAAAGATTGCAAAACAAATAGCGAATGGGGAAGAGCTAGTTCTCAAGTGCTCCAAGCTTAGCCGTTGGAAAGGATTCAAAAAATATAAATACGCCAAGCAACTTCTCGATTTGGACAAGTGTCTAAACAGGTTGTTGACGATACTGAATGTGGAGGGAATAAGGAATGGGTTCGAGAACTTGGCTGTTTCGCGGGAGAACTTGGCTGTGTCGAAGGAGGCCTTGGCTGCTGTCATGAAAAATGGTTTGGTAGGAAACAAAGAGAATGTTGTGATACAAAAAGAAGAAGGATTTCATGATTTGGGTTCAGTTCCTGAACCTCCACATGTTACAGTTGGATTGGATGAGCCTTTGCGGGATTTGAAGGAGGTGCTTTTTCAGGACGATGTCTCGATGCTAGTGCTGACTGCTACCGGAGGATGTGGGAAAACCACATTGGCAATGAAATTCTGTCAAGATGAGGAAGTCAAAGGTATGATAACACTTTCTAATTGCTAATTGATAAGTGTTTTAGTAGAAGTAATCTGTAATTTAACATCTTTTTCGGTCGATTAGAACTAGTAGTGTGTTAAAGATGTCGTTCGTTGCGTTGAAGCCTTCTGTATGAGAGTTAACAGCACCTATTTATACCCAAATCAAATTATCAAACCCAGCTGCAGATGTATAAACTATTTATATAACATCAAAGTCAATCCACAAATGTTGTAGCACTTCCGTTTCTTGAATAGTATGTTGTTTCGGATATCTGGTTTCGAAATTCTAGATTCATTTCGGTATATCTTGGATGTTTGAGTCTCACTCATGTATTATATCAGTAAAGAATCGTCCCCATTGCTGATATACGGTTCATATCCGAGACTTACAGGAATATAATTGGAAAACCTCATGGGTAGGAATTTTTACGTGTCAGAGTAATGAAGCATTTACTACACTAACTTCATCATTGGAATAGGTTCCATTAAGAACATTGCTTTACTCGTTTCCTACCCTTCGCAAATACTAGGGCTGCACTTGAGATCAAGATTTAATTTTTTCTACTTAACATTACCATCCTGTAGGTTTCTTTGTTTTCACATTTATCTAACACATTTCTTTTGTTGCATTTTGATAGATAAATTCAAGAAAAATATCTTCTTTGTCACCGTTTCAAAAGAGCCCAACTTAGATGTTGTACAAGAGGTATATCAACGCATGAAGTCTCAGGAAGCAGGACCAAATCCTCTACTGTTGGTCCTGGATGATGTTTGGTTCAAATCCAAATCCCTTCTTCAGATGTTTGATGAATTGAAATTGCCAAATTACAAGATCTTGGTGACATCGAGATCTGAATTTCCAGGATTTGGCACTCCGTATAATCTCAAACCTTTGAATGATGAAGATTCAATGACTCTTTTGCGTCATTCAGCAAACCTGGGAGATAGCTCGTCTGTTCCAGAAGATCTTCTGAGAAAGGTTTATTTCTTACTATGCAATCCACAAGATATATACTTATCGATGCAGCACAAATTAAAGGGGAATCAAATTTAGGGAAAATAAATTATTTTGGTCTTAAGTATACACATACAGAAGTGAACACCCATTTTACCATATCAACCTGCACGTGACCATTCACGTACGATGTTACTTGAGAACTAAAACTAAAATAAGAAGGAAGATGAGTAGATATTCATGAACCATTTTCTCATCTTCATGAAACCATTGAGATGTTAAAAGAAACTTGAACTTTCGGTCTGCAACTCAGATAGTAATTGACATCATTTGCAACAACTAACCTGCAGATGCTGAAGCACTGTAAGGGAGTTCCCCTTGCCATTACAGTGACCGGAAAATCACTTCGCGGACAAGCTACAGAATTCTGGCGTTCTAGACTAACAGAATGGTCTAAAAGTTCTATTCTTGATTCTGAGACTGAGTTGCTTCTTCGGCTTCAAAGTAGCATAGATGACTTAGAAGAAAAAGAGGCTGTCATCAAGGAATGCTTCATGGACCTTGCCTCATTTCCTGAGGACCAAAGAATCTCTGCTGCTGCTTTCATTGATATGTGGACAGAGCTATATAAGCTAGATGACGACTTTCTCTGCATTAAGAACCTCCTTGAGCTCACCACCAGAGGTCTCGCAAATCTTGTCATTACTAGGTACGCAAGCTTCTATGTTTCTCTTATATAATATTCTTATTGAGAATGTCTATATTTACGACTAGCTCCTACCGTAATATACAACTGCAGTGTATGCTAAAGAAATCTTTTATAACCGACTGAGTTTGGAACTTTGGGTTGTTACCAGGAAGGAGAATATAGAGATTGTGGATGACTACTACATCGAACACTTTGTTAGCCAGCATGATATGCTTAGAGAGCTGGCTATCTACAACGCGAAACTAGACCCAATAGAAGATAGAAAAAGACTGATCGTCGTAAGTGGACACAATCAACCCAAGTGGTTGACGGAACAGAAGTCTCAACCCATCAATGCTCGCCTCTTATCTATCTCCTCTGGTTGTCCCATCTCTCTCTTTAGAAAATGCATATACGGGCACATCTGCACATGTACCTATGACCAGCACACATACACACGCACATGTACATAAGCACTCGCGCGTGCACACACACACACGCACTCTATTTGCACTTTCATTTGAATTCTCTGCACGCATGTACACATACACAAGCACACGCATACGAGCACACGAAAATGTGCATGCACACACACACGCTAATATTTGAATAAACCTTTGATTTAATTTCTTCCCATACTCATATTTTGTAGCAAATTGTTTGCAGATGGAATGTTCCCAGGAGAATGGCAGAGCATTCATCTACCACAAGTTGAGGTTCTAATTTTGAATTTTAAGACAGAGAACAATGTCTTACCTGAATTTGTGGAGAAAATTGGCCAGTTGAAGGTTTTAATAGTCACAAACTATGGTTTCTTAGTTAGTGACTTGAGTAATTTTCAACTTCTGGGTTCATTGACAAATTTGAAGAGAATCAGATTAGAGCGCATATCAATTCCTTCGATAACCAAGAAATTCGTACCATTGAAGCGTCTAAAGAAGATTTCTTTATTCATGTGTAACATCGGTCAAGCTTTTCACAATTGTTCCATCAAAATTTCAGATGCATGGCCTAGTCTAGAGGAAATGAATATTGACTATTGCCATGATTTGGTGTCATTGCCGGCCGAGCTCTGTGATCTAGTTTATCTAAAGAAGCTCAGCATCACCAACTGCCACAAGCTATCCGCCTTGCCTGACAAGATCGAAAAGCTTGAGAATTTAGAAGTGTTGAGGTTAAGGTCCTGCACAGACTTGGTAAGGCTTCCGGTCTCGATTGAGAACCTCAATAAGTTGTGCCTTCTTGACATGTATAATTGTTTCGGCATTATGGAGTTGCCTGAAGGAATTGGTAATATGAGTGGTTTAAGAAAGATCAACATGGGACAATGCTCGAGATTGGAAGAGTTGCCTCTATCAGTTTGGGATCTTGAGGAGCAGTTAGAGGAAGTGATTTGTGATGAAGAGAAGAAACATTTGTGGGAACCCTTCTTAGCCAGAGACAAAATCAAGGTGGCAAAAGAAAAGACCAATCTGAATTGGCTCGAAAAGCCTCAGTTGTGAGACATGTCTTTCCTCAATAAATAATGTTGGAGCAACGTCTCAGTGATTTGTGTTGCATAGTTTTCTTCAGTTTTTATCTTCTTGTTGGATTTTTCTTGTTCGATTTCGTTCTTGGTTCTGTCCAATTTCTATGTTTCATCACATCAAATTTGTAATTTTCCTCTTCTTGTTGGATTTTTCTTGTTTGATTTCGTTCTTGGTTCTGTCCAATTTTTAATTTTCATCACATCAATTTGTAATACTGTTTATATCAAACTCTCGTGTCTTAAGAAATTATGTGTTCTTTTTTCCTGTGTAATTAATTAATTATCATGTTATTGTTCTAAACAATATAAATAGTTTGTATTATATTTTCCTGGATTATACAAAAAATGTGTTTTTACTGCACCTAATATGTAAATTATGCATCTGGTTATATCTGTAAGTTTTCTTTTGTTGCTTACTTTGGTATAGATGATTATATATTGAGATATTCTAAGTTGCGGTTTACCGTATTTTATGTTAGTGTAGACATGCAATCGATATGCCATATATATGCCGTTGTTGTTGTTGATTATCGTCGATATTGCAAAGTTAAAATTGTCAAAATATGATCAGTGTGGTGTCGATCGTAAGTGCAGTTAAGTGCAACGTAGAATGAATGATTAAATATTAATCATTTATCGCTCATTGGTTCAAATCTTTCGTTTGTCTTTCTTTATGCTTTTGTCTCCTTTGGAAACTTGGCTTCACAATTTAAAAGGATAAGAAACAATATTTTACCTTCACAATGATAAATATTTTCTGGTCCGCACTTACCTGCAATATGGTTGGTGGGTTGTCTCTCTCACCATGAAAAGCTTCCTAGACATGGAGATGCAGTTTCCTGGTTAATTTCCATGTCTCCCAAGACAGTCAATCAGCTACTGTTAAAGTCAACGCGCTCCAACTCGGAAATTTCTGTCGAGCTTCAATAGTAAGTATTTCTATGTTAAAACCCGGATAGTTTGGAGAAGAAAATATATTTTCGTTTATCCTGTCTTGCATGATCACCAACAACGTAAGAGAAAATCGAACTTTGTATCGCCTGTTTCTCTTTTTCTTGAGTTTCCACAGTTTCTAATCTGTTATTGTTTTGGGAAAGTGGCTAAAATGATCGAAAATCAAATCTCAATTGCTGAACTTATCAAAATCAAGTATCGACGACGTACTGAAAAACTGATCATTCCGGCAATTGGGATGTGAAAAATGATCATTTCGGCCAATTTCCCTGTTATTTTCTGTTGTCGTAAATTTTAGATTGAAACTTTTGTGAGTTTTTCTGAATTTGGTGTTGGATTTTGTTGTTAAGAATCAAGGAATGGGTGGAGCAGATGACCTTTTCGGAGGGGCTGGTCTCGGAACAGTGTTCAATGTGCTGTATGAGGTCCTCAAGGAGCTGATCACCAAGAATGTAATGTTTAAGCCCTTCCTCAAAGACATCATATCCAGGTTAGACTCTTTGCAACCATTGTTGAAAAAAATCGAAGAATCCAACGAGAAATTGGATCTTCCGGATGTGGAACTAGAAAACTTGAAACTACATTTGGAGGAGGGCATAGAGCTCGTTCGAAAGTGCAAAAAGATTCGCTGGTGGAGCGTGTACAAAAGGTACAAATATGCCAACAAGCTGATTGGATGGGATGAATCTCTTCAACGACTTATGGAAATACTAAAAGTTCAGGAAATAAGGGATGTGAAGGACGGCTTGGTTCGGGTGAAGACTATAGAGAAGGGGGTCAGCAGAATTGACTCGAAGGTGAAGGATTTAGAGAAGATGGTCATCAGAATTGACTCGAACATACCAAAACAACCTGACAGTGAAGCTTGGTGTGCAGTACCTGAACTTCCGCCGCTTGTGGTTGGATTGGATTTTCCTCTGAATGAATTGAAGAGGAAGCTTCTAAAGGACGAAAATGTGTCAATGGTTGTGCTGACTGCTCCCGGAGGATGTGGGAAAACCACATTGGCTACAAAATTTTGTCAAGACAAGGATGTCAAAGGTATCAAATGTTACAAGTTTCTGAATTGTATATGTTTTTTTTTTCCTCTGTACAACTATGGCAGATTTAAATGACACCTCAATGACAGATTTATTATGTTTTCTTTGGATAGATACATTCAAGGACAATATCTTCTTTGTCACGGTGTCAAAAAAGCCTAAATTGGAAAATATTGTACAAGATCTATATCAACGCAAGGGTTTCCAGGTACCTACTTTCCAAAGCGAACCTAATACAGTGACATGGCTGCAACGTTTTCTCAAGGAGCAAGGGCAGAATCCTTTGCTGTTGGTCCTGGATGATGTTTGGTCTGGATCAGAATCCCTTGTGGAGAAGTTTGATCAATTCAAAACGGAAAATTACAAGTTTTTGGTGACATCGAGGTCTGAATTTAGGGGATTTGGTTATCCATATTATTTGCAATCATTGGATCATGACAATGCGATGAAACTTTTTCATCATTCAGCATCCCTTGGAGATAAGAGCTCTCATATTCCAAAAGATCTTCCAGAAAAGGTACATTTTAGTTGCAATGCACGTCTTGTATAGTCCAAAGTTAGTTGACTTTGTTTTGGAAAATTATCAAGAAATTATGCTCACTTTACGCAAAGCATCCACAATCGAGTGAATGAACACATCCATTTACCATATAAGTCTGTGCTGTGGGTAATCATGCATTTAAGCATACTTGTGAACTAAAACTAAAATTAAAATAAAGAAATGTAGATAGTTATTTAGCCATTTTCTCACCTTAGCAACTTGAATTTTGGCTCTGCAACTTAAAAGGTAGTTGACTTCGTTTTGGAAAATTATCCTGCAGATAGTTGAGCGTTGCAAGGGATTTCCTCTTGCTATTACGGTGGTGGGGAGATCGCTTTGCGGGGAGCCTATAGAGATATGGCAAAAAAGAGTACTTGAATGGTCTAAAGGTTTTTCTATTCTTGATTCAGAGACTGAATTGCTTTTCTGCCTTGAACGAAGCTTGGATTCCTTGGATAAAGAAATGGTTGCCATCAAGGAATGTTTTTTAGACTTAGGTTCATTTCCGGAAGACCAAAGAATCCCTGCTGCTGCCCTCATTGATATCTGGACAGAGTTATATGATGTAGATACAGATGTAGAGTGCATTGCAAACCTCTACGAGCTCACCAAGAGAAGTCTAGCTAATCTTGTTGTCACAAGGTGTGCATGCTTATATTTTTATCTTGTATGATATTTTCGCTCTATTTTTCCCTTTATATTCACAACTGGTTTTAATCATCACTAGGAAGGACAAGATGGAGGGGGACAGGTACTATAGTGAGCACTTTGTTACCCAGCATGATGTTCTTAGGGAACTGGCTATCTACAACACAAAAAAAGGACCGGTAGAACATAGGAAAAGACTGATTATTGACATATGTGGAGACAATCTTCCAAAATGGTGGAGAGAACAGAAGCATCAGCCAATGAAGGCCCGCTTATTATCCATAACAACTGGTTGTTCCATCTCTCCCTTTCTCTTTAGCAATTACGTAGAAATGCACAATAAATGGTCATTCTTGCACACACGAGCATGCGCGCATGCACATTAAGTCTTAATAGTATTTTAATTTTAGTTTCTCCTCCCCACACTCACAGTTGTTACTTTGCAGATGAAGGGTTTTCAACAAAATGGCACAACATGCAAATGCCAGAAGCTGAGGTTTTAGTCTTGAATTTCCAGACAAAGAACTATGCCTTACCCGAATCTGTGGTGAACATGGATAAATTGAAGGCTGTGATAGTCACAAATTATGGTTTCTTACCTGCTGAATTGAGTAACTTCCAACTTTTGAGCTCGTTACCTAATCTTAAGAGAATCAGATTAGAACGCATCTCAATTCCTTCCATAACCAAGAACCCCATACAATTGGCGAGTCTGAAGAAGATATCCTTGTTCATGTGTAACATCGGTCAAGCTTTCAACTGTTCCATCTCAATCTCAACAGCATTCCCGAATCTAGAGGAAATGAACATCGACTATTGCAGTGATTTAATTGAATTGCCCGCCGAGCTTTGTGATCTTGGTAAACTAAAGAAGCTCAGCATCACTAACTGTCATAGGCTATCTGCCTTGCCTGAAGGGATTGGAAAGTTGGAAAATTTAGATATGTTGAGGCTAAGATCCTGCACAGAACTGTCGAAGCTTCCAACCTCGATGAAGAACCTTGGAAAAGTAGACTTTCTTGACATATCTGATTGCTTCAGCATCAAGGTGCTGCCCGAAGACATTGGTGAAATGAGTAGTTTAAGAAAGATCAACATGAGACAATGCTCAAGGTTGCAAGAGCTGCCTCCATCAGTCATGGATCTTGAGCAGTTAGAGGAAGTGGTCTGTGATGAAGAGACAAAATATTTATGGGAATCTTTCTCGTCGTGTCTCAACAACGTAAGGATAATTGTGGCCAAAGAGAATATCAACCTAAATTGGCTCTACAAGACTCAGTTCTGATACCTGTGTTTCCTCAGTGAACGTTGCTCTTCAACCTCTGTGACTTGTGTTTCCTCAGTAAAATCATTGTAGTTAACTGAGCAGTATTTTGACAACTTTAAGAAATTTTCCAATCTTGTGAATTTTGAAGGGAAATTTAATATCTCTGAGCAATAAGTTTAATGTGAAAGTTGTTTTTTCAGAGAGAAAATGTGGTTTGTGTTTTTAATGGGACCTTTTAAACTCTAATCTAACATAGTTTCACAATCAATCCCTATACACAGTTTCTTGACTTTTGGTTTGAAAATCTATATGTGTAATTCAACACCACAATTTGATTCACGCTCTCTCAAAATAGTTTTTAAAAGAAAAAAGAACCAGAAGAAAAGGTTGAAGAGTCTTCATAAGATACGAACTTTTATGTCACGGGATGAGGTGTTAATCTCGTTGTAAGTATGTTTCTTTGGTATCTATACTTACGTCTACCGGTCAAGTTTCCAGACTGTTCATATATAATCTAGATGCATTGCCAAATCTAGAGGAATTTGATTGTTATTTACTATTGCGATGAATTGGTCACAAACTATGTTTTCCAAAAAATATAGTTTGATTGTCTCGTTCAATATTATTTTAAAAAAAAATACTGTTCTTGTGGTTACTTGATCAACTTAAATTTATTTTTCTTGTTCAAACTTTTAATAGTCTAAAAAAAAAAAAGAAGGGGTCATATTTTCTCTTTTGATTACAAGAACGGGCCATATTTTCCTTCTTTTAAAAGTTATTTTGATGATATATCTGAAAAAAAAAAACAATAGGCTTTCCACATAGAAGTCGTCATTGACAAAGTAGATAATGAATAACATTATACTTTAGAAGAAAATACACAAATTCAATAGTTTAGAAAATGAATAACATCCATTATACTTTAGAGGAAAATACACAAATTTAATACTTTGTAATGGAAGAATGGCACAATAGAAATTTCCCAACTAAGAATCAATTAGAGCATGTCAATAAGGTAGATGAGGGGTTCTTTTCTCCAATTGGGCTATTAAAGTATTTTTTGTATATTTGACCCAAAAAAAAGTAGTTTTTGTATAAAATTTATAGTTTTGGAACAAATAATTGTACATTAGAAAAGATAGCATGGATCTCTGGTAGTTTTCCGTTCGGTTTTTTTAGTTTCGGTTCGATTTTTTTACAGATGTCAGGTTTAATTTCTACACATGGTCGCTCAGTTGCTAGTGCACCTCTCACACATTCTGTTTCGACCAGTAGTGCTCCACCTTGGAGCCTACACCGGCTGCTCCGGCTTCAATGACACACTCATAGGCGACATTGTGCAGCTGACCAACCAGCTCAGACTCCGCAACATCCACAGTCGAGGGAGAAGGATTGCAAGCAGGTAATAAGTTAATTTTTCCAATCTCTTATTCTTAACTTTTTTTCCATTTAATTGCATATTAAAAATATTTGTTGATGTTTATAATTGATTGCATGCTACAAATACTGATTTGATGTGGATAATATATGAATATAATTGTTGAAAATATTGTCTGGATGTGGATATGTGTTGTATTATTGTTTACAAGTTATGAGAAATGTTTTATTTTTATAGGAGGTTTTGCCGATTTTTAGGTAGAATTGTAAATTGGTTTTTAACCATAAATGTTTATTATTGCAGCAAAGAAAAAGACCATAGGCCTTGTAGACAACTCAAGTCTGCGAAGGTCACACGTGTGTTGAATGAGCGGATCACCATCCCTTATGATCCTCAACACCGTGCTACTTCGACGTCTGACCAGCACATCACCTTAGTCTACGACATAGGGGCTATAGTACGAACCCATTGCCCTATGCGGTGGGAAACCTAGGCAAAAGTGTCGAAAAAAACGAAGAATGCGATGTGGCATGAGTTGTCGGTGAGCGTATTCAAGTTTTATTAGTACTTTTTATAAATGAAGTCTATTATTATTAATATTTTAATATTATTTTTTATATTTGCAGCTGAACTTTAATGTTCAAAACCTCGATGCTGATCTGACCACCTACATAGAAGAGCTTTTTACGAAGCGGAACGCTGAGCGAAAGAGCGACCTTGACCACCATTTTTAGGTTTTTCCAGACACAGAGTCTGCTCTCGCTGAAGGTTGCCCTAAGAAATTGATAGAGAGGCCAGAGGATTAGAAGTGGTTGTGTAAATATTTTCAAGAGCCTAATTTTTTCTGTATGTATAATAATATTTTAATAATTTTATTCCAATATATGCACTAATAACTTTTAGGTTTAACAGAAGAGACTTCATGCCAACAAGATGAATAGATCGAAAAAGAAACTTCTTCTTCACTCTGGTTCGAAGCCCTTCTCCTATAGGTTGGAGAAGCGACGAGATGTAAAAGTATATTACTTTTAAATTTAAATATATATTGATTTTTATTAAGATTATTTGATTATTTTGTTAACATTTTTTTTAGGATAGTTCTAAGTTTCTGAAGATCGACATGTTGTAGGAAGTTTATGTTAAACTCGGGGATGAGACAGTTGAGCAGTTATATGTAAGTTTCTCTAACTGTTGCTTTTCTTTCATTTATATTTATTACAAAGTTTTAATATGTATTTTCTTATTACAAGCTACTATGGTAGAGAATAGTTTTTCTTCACGAGGTGGCATCCCAGCTTCTCCAGACACCCATATCGAGGAGGTGACTCCGATTGAGAAGGCTAGTCTTCAAATTTTGACTGAGACGCTAGAACAGACACTTGGTCGTAGGCCTGGTAAGGTTTACTGGGGGATGGGGAATGCGAGACTCCATGACATTGGTTCCTCATCTTCCAGATCCAGCTCGGGACAAGTCTCTACGTTGACAGCAGAAGTTCAACACGTGAAGCAGCAGCTTGAGGCCCAGGGCGACCAAATGAGTAAGATCTTACATGCTCTCCAGTTATCCGGCATTAGATTTCTGATGTCATCATCAGATTCCCAGCCACCGGGTTCCCAGCCGCCTCACCTAGTAGTTTCCCAACCGCCACCTTCATAGTCATTTTGTATTAGGATACTATAATTTTTTTTATTGTTTGTACGGACATTTCTATATATAATATAAATAGCTTTTGTACATTGTTTATTATTATTTTTTTTTTGTTTTTTAAACACCAAATTATTATACTAATTAAAATATCTAATTTTATAAATAATAAATAATTAAATAAAACTAATTGCAAAATATTAAAAAATATTTTGAGCAACGAAATTATGTTGTCACCCAAAACTTAAAGCTAGCTAGTACACTTTCTGTTGCCTAAAAGTTTGGATAACGAATTATTTATAAATTAAAAAAAAAACAAAAAACTCAAAAACCAAATATGCGAGGCCAATTTTCATTGCGCCTTGGGTTACCCGACGACGTCTTTCATCGGGCAAAGTTTATTGACACGAAGACCATTCGTCGCGTAAAGATTAGGGTAATGAATATCTGTCGTTGCCTTTACTTTGTGCGACAAAGATTTTTGTTGCTATAAGTTTAGAGAGGCGAATCTTATCATCGCTTTTCAGACCCAAAATTCGTTGCGCAATAAACTTTGCGTGACGAATATTTGTCTTTTGTCTCTCAAAGGTTTGCTTCTCTAACTTTGCAATACATGTTGGCGACGAGACTTTCGTCGCCCAAATGTTTAAGCGACGAATTTATCTATGTTTAAGCGACGAATTTATCTTTGAGCGATGAATGAGATTTCGTCGGAAAAACATTTTTCCTGCAGTAGTGCCTATGAATTTTTTTTCCAACATTAAGCCTAAGAATTCACTCACAATAAAATAAAAAGCATTGCATGGTAAATGTAGACGTAATCATATTAGCTAGAACAAATGTACTTTCCCCTAAAACCTATTTTTGTGCACATTCTTTGAAAATATAAGAAAATTATACTATGGTCTTCTCACAAGAAATTCTTAGCTCTGTTATTTTTCGTTAACCTATAATTCACTCAAACGAGATCAATTTATCAATGGACATTTGATACACGTAAATGAGATCAATTCATAAGTGCATTGAACATGACAGCTCATGTGAGTAAAGAAGCATATAGTTTCCTTATGTTTTCATAGCATGTGCACAAATTTTTTTAATGTTATTGAATAAATTTAGTAAGTATAGTTTCCCATCTTCTAGTATACCAAAAGGAAACCATATAGAAGCATCTTCACAATAAATTCTCTAACTAACTTACACTAGGCTTATGAATTCACTCGCCACAAAATTTAAACTGGAAAAAAAAAATTCATCTTGCATTACTCTCTAATGAAATAAACAAGGTCAAAAGGAGGGCAAAATGAAGTCAGCTCTTTTAGAAACTATATATTTGATTGCATGAACAATAAAGTCATTGTACAATTTACATTTTAAATTTAAAACTCATAAAGAAAATTATACATTTTTTAGGAAAGAAGGCAAAAATCTTGGGTGATACATACCACTCAATGGTACGGCCATTGAATGGTCCAGATTAATTTGCGATGGGCCTCAAATGAATCTTAAACCATTCAACAATAAGTATCATTGAATGGTACCTACCATTGAAGTTTAACCCGGAAAGAAGATTATACTTATATGACATACAAAATTTATTAATCAACATTGAAACTATTGGCATATTCCATGAAAACATAATGAAATAATACTAGTCTCCCACATAAAATTTTCAGTTCTGTCAATTTTCGTGAACTTGTGGCACACGCTAATTAAATGGGTGAATTCTTCAATGAGCTTTTGATACTCGTAAATGAGATTCATTCTTAAGCTTACTGAAAATGACGAAGCTTATGTGAGTAGGTCAAATTACAATTTCCTTATATTTTCATAGCATATGCACAAAAACTTTAATGTTGATAAATACAATTTTTTTTTATGTATATAAGTATAATATTTTCTCATCTTCTAGTATAAGTTTTTTGCATATTTTACGAAACTAAAATGAAATCAGAAAGTAGCATCTTCGCAATATTTTGTAATAATAATAATAAATACATCATGCCTATGAATCCACTTAATTACCACACTCACAACAAAGTTAAAAGATGCTGTGGTAAATATATGAGTAATCATATTAGCCAGAACTTATATACTTTCACCCAACAGTCATATTTGAATCCTTCCCCGTGTTCACATAGCATATGCACAAAAAATTATGCTGAAAAATAAGTTTTTTTTTAATGTATATAAGTATAATATTTTTTCATCTTCTAGTACAAATTTTGTGCATATTCTACGAAACCAAAATTACATAAAAAAATTTAGCATCTTAGCAATATTTTATTAAAAAAAAAAACCCTTGCATTAAGCCTATGTGTTACATCTCTATAGGATCCTATCAAATTTTCTTTTGTATTTTATTACCCAACTTTGTAAATTGACAAAAATGCCCTTAGTGGCCACGTATGTCCTACGTGGACAATTATTTCCTATTGACTTAATTTTGTACTTTTACGTACTTTTCGTCTTGAGCACTTCACCACGAACCCGTAGGCGCGAACGGGATAATTTTCGGACTTGTAACAGACAAGTTACGAATAGGGGCAATTTGGTAATTTTTCCAAATTGCGGTATTTTTCTTTTGTGGGCTGTCTACCCATGGTTTTGAACTAAACCCAGGTGCTCTGCACCTCTGCTACTTTTGTAGGTTACGTACTGCATGCTTGACTTCCTATTCACTTTTTGAATATTTTTCACTCATTAAATAGACAACTTCCAGTGTGGGTTTCACCACACATCACTACACCCTACTATCACTCTGTCTCTGTCCTGTCTCTCACGCTCCCAGCTTTTTCCCAATTGGTGCCGTGATTTCTGCTTGCAGAAATCCTACAAAACCACACCCAAAGCTCTGCAAACTCCCACACATACAAACTTCTCAAGCCACCCCGTGGCCTTCACCCCTCTCCATCTCGGTCTTCCTTTGAGCAAGCGCCATACCTGTGACCCTTGTTTTCATCCTCACCAACCTATGAGCAAAACCCAGCAGCCCAGAAAGCACAGAAATCAAACCCAGAAAATCTGGGAAATTTTCCGACGGTTTTCACAATTTCTTTCCCGACGAAGAACGCGTTGATTTGGACCTCGAATCAACCCAAAGTCGTCATCAAACATCTTTTGGAAGCCTTGGGAACCCAACCCAGGGCCTGCACGTGAAGAAAACGGCGAGAACGGCGACGTTGCAATTTGGCCGATTCTTTCGAGCCATTTTCCGGCCATCTCCAACCACCTTTTGAGGTGTTGGTAAGCAAATTCAAACTCTACTCGTTCATGGCTTCATTTTGATATATGGATCGTAGAATTTGGCCTAGAAATGAAGAATATATGAAGTTTAAAAAATTTCCCAGTTTTCCGACGTATTTTTCCAGATTCCAACGACGGCGACCGGAAAACTCGCAGTGCTAACCTCAGCGATGATGTCAGCAAACCGGTCCAGACCGACCTTGGTGACGTCAGCAAACCGGTTCAGACCGGCGCTGACGTCAGCGATGACGTCAGCATTGACCGAGCGTTGACCGGCGCGTGGGGCCGCGGCTTAGCCGCTTTTGAGCCTTGCGTGGGGGCGCGTGGAGCATAATTTTCGATTTCCGTCTTCATGAGGTGACTTGTGACGACGCGTACTACCTAGGGGTGGTACGTATGGTAATTTTCGAGGTGTTTTGGACCTCCGTTTCGAGCAAACAAAGGTGATTTCGAGTCTTTTCCTTATTTAATTTGGAATAGACTTGTATAATGATTAGTATAGTGACTTCCCATATAGGTGAGGCCTATCCCGAGGAGCTTCGAGCTCAGGCTAGGTACGGCGGTTACGACTCGCCGACATACTAGTAAGTGGGCCCTTTCTTTATTAAAATATCATTATTTTAGTATGTGTTTAAATGTGATTTTGTGACTTGTATAGCATGCCATGTTTTATTAAATTTGATAAATGATTTATGTAGCATATTATGATTTATTAATCATCATTATTTGGCTTATTTGTTTAAATGTTGGCATGTCTATACGTTGTAGCAAACTATTACTTATCATGCATATTGCAAGGTGTTAGTACTGTCCAGGTCAGGACCAGCTTCACGTGTATGTTCACAAGCACCGACACGCTCACTTTGGATCCATCGTAGGTGCCAGCCTGTTCTAGGTTGCCTTGGCAACTAGAACTTCTTGTGATGCGCTTAGAGCCAGCTTTATGTGTATGTAGTACTAGAGCGTAATTTATAAACACCCAGCTTTACATGTAGCTACTTTCTGCATATTTGGGCTTAGTTCCCATTATTTGACACACTTTACTATTTATTGTTAGTAAACTTATATTTTGGCAAATTACGGGTTTTACAGCAAGGGGTTATATCCCAAACTTTTGAAAAGGTTTTACAAAACGGTACTTGGCCCACTCACCCTTGTTTTTCGCCCTTCCAGGACCTAGAATTTAGTCGGCAGACGAGTTCAGTGGTTGTTGCTGATATTACCATTTTACCCCTCTGTGGAAGTATGTTTATTTCCCTTCAGTTGTGTTGTATATCCATCCTACGGGATGAGAATATTCTTTTAATTTTTCTGCATCCTAGGTTTGATATTATGTGTTATAATGGATCTTATCTCACTCTACGCACTTCCGCTCTATTTTTATTCAAATTATCTCAAAACTCATTTTAATTCCTCTATAAATTCTCTATTATCTCCTCATGACTTCGTCATTCTTCTGGGGTGACGGTAAGCACGCCTCGATATCCGGTGTCCACCTGGATATTCGGATCGGGGTGTGTCACTATGAGTTCACTCACAATAAAAAAAAATATTGTGTGGTAAATGTAGGCCTAATCATATTAGCTAGAACAAATATATTTCCTCTAACACCCATTTTTGTGCATATTCTATGAAAATATAAGGAAATTATACTATGGTCTCCTTACAAGAAATTCTCAGCTCTGTCATTTTCTGTTAGCCAATGATTCACGCAAACAGGATCAATTTATCAATGAACGTATGATACCCATAAATGAGATCTCTTTTTTTTTTTTTGTCAAAACACGTAAATGAGATCAATTCATAAGTGCATTGAACATGACAACTCATGTGAGTAGAGAAGCATATAATTTCCTTATGTTTTCATAGCATGTGCACACAAAATTTTAATGTTGTCGAATAAATTTTATATGTATATAAGTATATTTTCTCATCTTCTAGTTTACCGAAAGGAAACCATATAGTAGCATCTTCACAATAAATTCTCTAACTAACTTACACTAGACCTATGAATTCACTCGCAACAAAATTTGAACTGAAGAAAAAAAATAATTTTGCACTACTCTCTAATGAAATAAACAAGGTCAAAAGGAGGGCAAAGTTACTTTCTTTTACCGCTAATAATAGTTCTTTTAGAAACTATATATTTGATTGCATGAACAATAAAGTCATTGTACAATGTAAATTTAAAACTCATAAAGAAAATTGTTTTTTAAGGAAAGAAACTTATACTTACAAGACATACAAAATTTACTAATCAACATTGAAACTATTGTGCATATTCCATGAAAACATAATGAGATTATACTATAGTCTCTCACATAAAATTTTCAGTTCTGTCAATTTTCGTGAACTTGTGATACACGCTAAATGGATGAATTCTTCAATGAACTTCTAACACACGTAAATGAGATCCATTCTTAAATTTATTGAAAATGACAAAGCTCATGTGAGTTGGGTAGAATACAATTTCCTTATGTTTTCATAGCATATGCACAAAAACTTTAATGTTGATAAATAAGTTTTTTTATGTATATAAGTATAATATTTTCTCATCTTCTAGCATAAGTTTTGTGCATATTTTACTAAAGCAAAAAGAAATCAAAAAGTAGCATCTTCACAATATTTTATAAAAAGGAAAAAAAAAATACATCATGCCTATGAATCCACTCACAACAAAATTAAAAGACAGGCGTAATAATATAAGGTAGAACATGTGTACTTTCACCCAATACTCATATTTGAATCCTTCCCAAAATTAGAAAACCGCGTCCATAATAATAAATTGAAATTTATTGAATTAGCTAAGCTAATTGCATGTTAGTTCAAGTTTTTGTTCTCTTTACCATTTCTTCGAAGTTGGGAAATGGAATCATGAAAAGAAAAAAGGCCGAAGGTTTGTTGAGGTCGCCCACTACTACCTTCAATAGGCTTTCGTTATTATTATTTTTTGCTGTTGTTGTTGTCAGAACACCTTTCAATACGCTTTCATTTACTTTACTCCGCCGTGTGCGTTGGCTATCAGATTGCAGGACGTTTCCAAGAAAACGACACTGTAGAATAATTGAAGGGTCAGTTAGCGTTTCCCAACCATTTCGTACAATTTACTGTGAGTTTGATGCATCAGCTTTGTCAATGCATGATTTTTTACCAATACTATTACAAATTTGCCCCTTCTTTTTAGTTGCAATACACAACGTGTATAGTCAAAAGTTAGTTGACTTTGTTTTGGAAAATTATCAAGAAATTATGTTCACTTTACGCAAAGCATCCACAATCGAGTGAATGAACACATCCATTTACCATATAAGTCTGTGCTGTGGGTAATCATGCATTTAAGCATACTTGTGAACTAAAACTAAAATTAAAATAAAGAAATGTAGATAGTTATTTAGCCATTTTCTCACCTTAGTAACTTGAATTTTGGCTTTGCAATTTAAAAGGTAGTTGACTTCGTTTTGGAAAATTATCCTGCAGATAGTTAAGCGTTGCAAGGGATTTCCTCTTGCTATTACAGTGGTGGGGAGATCGCTTTGCGGGGAGCCTATAGAGTACTTGAATGGTCTAAAGGTTTTTCGATTCTTGATTCAGAGACTGAATTGCTTTTCTGCCTTTAACGAAGCTTGGATACCTTGGATAAAGAAATGGTTGCCATCAAGGAATGTTTTTTAGACTTAGGTTCATTCCGGAAGACCAAAGAATCCCTGCTGCTGCCCTCATTGATATCTGGACAGAGTTATATGATCTAGATACAGATGTAGAGTGCATTGCAAACCTCTACGAGCTCACCAAGAGAAATCTAGCTAATCTTGTTGTCACAAGGTGTGCATTCTTATATTTTTATCTTGTATGATATTTTCGCTCTATTTTTCCCTTTATATTCACAACTGGTTTTAATCATCACTAGGAAGGACAAGATGGAGGGGGACGGGTACTATAGTGAGCACTTTGTTACCCAGCATGATGTTGTTAGAGAGCTGGCTATCTAGCTACGACACAAAAAAAGGACCGGTAGAACATAGGAAAAGACTGATTATTGACATATGTGGAGACAATCTTCCAAAATGGTGGAGAGAACAGAAGCATCAGCCGATGAAGGCCCGTTTATTATCCATAACTGGTTGTTCCATCTCTCCCTATCTCTTTAGCAATTACGTAGACATGCACAAATAAATAGTCATTCTTGCACACACGAGCATGCGCGCGTGCACATTAAGTCTACTACAAAAAATTGGGTCATTTACGTTGGCACATTAGTGTCACATAAGCCAGTAAAAGCGTCGCTAAAAGTTAATTGCGACGCCTTGACATGCGTCGCAACAGTTTGCGTCTTGCGTCGTTAAAATATGTTTGCGACGACCTTGCAACGATTTTTGTTTGTCACAAATATTTAATCGTTGGATAAAAATGTCTTCTGCGACAATAATTGTGACGGTAGTCGCCGTCGCAAATTATTTTTCTCCAACATGTGTTTCTATCTCAAAACACAAAAATGATATGATACAATCGTCTTTTAAAATGCCTTAAACGTTCCTTATACAAGCAATATAACACTGAAATATAATAAAGAACTAATTTATTACAAAATTTTGAGCCACATTCATATATAATAAGTATTCAAATCTATAAAATTCATTAATAAAACCAATAGTAATGGGTATATGAAGTACAATCCCAATTCATGTGTGACTAAATTAGTCTCTAAATATAAAACGAATACATCCATTGAGTACAAGTACCCATACTACGTCTGTAATGCTAATTGTTATGAATATTTTTTCATTTGGCTTAATCATTCTTCAAAAAACTGAAAATAAAAATGATCAAATCATCAATATATATGAAAAAAAAAATATAATTTCTGTTTATTACTAGAAATTTTCTCATTATCAATAAAATTATCAACCAAATAAGTCTATATAGGATCTTTATTCATTACTAACCTGTTACTTAAAGAAATTTTTGTTATGCTTGTGGCTCAAAGTGAGGTTGTGTCCCATTATTGACATTTAGTCTTTGTTCATTGCTTGAGGCATCTGGAACCTAATGAAGTCACCACAGAAAAGGTATTAAATTAACTCCTCACCAATTATTTTAACAAAGTAAAACAAATTACAACACATACCTGTCCACTTCCACTTTCAGCCTGGATACCCAAATGAGTTATGAGGAGATGGAGTTTTGAATTCACTTGATCATAGTTAGACTTAAGATTTGCAATTTGGGATTCATATTTAGACTTAAGATCATCTAATTGGGACTGATACTGTCTTCATATCTCCTCGCGTATCATGTTTTCATCAATGTCAAACTTTGACCAAACACTTGCGATGAAGTTACACCTGGCCCATACATGCGAACATGTCCATGTGCATCTTGTCCCATTACTTTTGTAAATACCTCTTCTCGAAAACACTCATCTTGTTCATCCTCTCCTCTTTCATCCAAGTATTGATTAAATTGATTCTACAAAGTCATTGTTAAATCAGCTTACTTAAATTCAAAATTCAAAGAAAGTAAGAAAATGTTAATTATATAACACAAACACTTACTATAACAGTAGTGCTCTCTTCATCATACACTTCCTTATCATCATTCTTTGTTTTCTTCATTCGTGTTTTGATAAACATGCTCAATCAATCTGTTTTCTCTTCTCTCTCCTTCATCTTAGTAACAAAAAAATTTAATGTGATTTTAAGTAGGCTATAGACTAAAAAACAAATCTGTTAAAAATCAAGTAGAGCTTCATTTGTTTTTGAACATGTTACAAATATATTATAAACCATGTAAATCTCACACTCCAATGGTGATATGTTTTAACTATGTTGCCATTTTAAAAGCTTTAATTATTCAAGTAAGCAGATGTTGCAGTCATAAATAAGTCAACAAATTTATAAGTCAATATCCCCAGCTTACCTTATGCCTCAATTGAGCAAACGATGTGCGACATGTCCTATGAGCAGCATCTGCTGGTGCACGATTGGCCTTATTAGCTACTGAAGTTTCCTGCAATCATATGTTTATATTAGTCATAGTTCATGATTATTGTTGATTATTAAAGTTATTTACCTTAACATCTGGAAGACCCCAGTACTTTACAAGTGTTTTCCACTGGTCTGTTGTAACTTGAGAAGGAGTGTTAGCAAAACGGTCTTCATCTGTCTCAAATATATCATACCATTTTTCCTTTAACCAACATTTCCAATCCCTCCATCTATTACCAACTACCTTTAAGCAATGAACTCTATACTCATCAGGAACATCCTTGTTATCCTACAATTATCAAAATTTGTCATGAATCTAACCAAATATATAAACATCAGTGACATGTAAAATAAGTAATTCTTTATACCTTGACATCTTTCCAAATATCAGCTAATACATCATCAAGCATGTCGTTCCATGTAGGATATGTTAGCGGAACTTTCTGACCATTTCGTGCAATGACTCCAAGCCGTGTACTAAACATTTTTGCATTTTCTTTTATGGGCTTCCACTCTTTATCAAAATCAGTATGTTTTTTTTTTCTGGTACCCGGAATAGCACAAGCAGCACCCCTACCTTTCTTATTATTCTCAGGCTCAATTTGCCCTATAAATTATTAATTTGAGAACAAAACATGTTAAGCGGGAAAAAAAAAAACTTCAAAAGAAAACACTTGTTTGTCAAACAATAAAGAACCTGATTCATTTGATTGGCTCGGAAGAGTTTCATCTTGACTATTAGCAAACACATGTTGAGAAGCTTGTGTTTCTTGTTGAGTGTGTGGCGGTCTCACAATTGGTGCTTGTTGTGGAGGATAAGTCATTGTATTAGTCTGTGATTGTCTAGTTGGAACATGTTGAGGTTGGCTTGAAGTGGCCTCACGTCATTGTGATGTCCGGGATTGTGACCTAGCCCTTTTTTGTCTCAAAGGAGATGGGGGTATCAAATCTTCCATTGATATACCTCTTGCTCTATTAGGCGCCATAAGTATCTGCAATAAAACATTTATATGTACAAAGTGAACTAAAACATGTATATAAGTGTCCATGTAATTTTATGAAATGATTTGCATTAGCATGGTATAAACAATTACCTTTAATAATGAGAGCATGAACAAAAAAGTTACCTAAGAAAATACAATTGTAATGCCAACAGTTGTAATAAAATACTGCAATGCATAATGTCAATGAAACTCATGGTCACATATCTACATAGCTATAAAATACGCTTTATAACGAGTTCATACATGACTAAAAAAAATATATCTAATCTCACAATTAGTAATAAAATATGCTCAATCAGATTCTTCCATCTCATCATCTTGTTCAACAAATGACACTCTGCATCTTGAAGCAATTTAAAAAAATTTGTAGTTTCATCATTCGGCCCTTCACCAAGCTTATTCTGTATAGGGAAATCACCCCGTGAGTCAGAATCTACATTTGGAATCCCAAATGCCTCATTGTGACATCCTACATCGATAAACGGAGAGGAGGTGATGTGTCTTATATGTACATGCCCACCTCCATTTAGCACAAGGCCTTTTGGGAGCTCATTGGATTTGGAGTCCATCGGAACTTCAAAGTTAAGTGAGTTTGGGCTAGAGCAATCCCAGGATGGGTGACCCACTAGGAAGTTGCTCGTGAGTTCCCAGAAACAAAACAGTGAGGGCGTGGCCCAAAGCGGACAATATCGTGCTACAATGGAGCCGGTCCGGGATGTGACAGAATGGTATCAAAGCCACTCTGCTGTTCGGTACAGATGTGCCAGCGAGGACGCCAGGTTCCCCTTAAGTGGGGTGGATTGTGACATCCCACATCGACCAATAGAAAGGGGGTGATGTGCCTTATATGTATATGCCCACCTCCATTTAGCACGAGGCCTTTTGGAAGCTTACTGGTTTCGAAGTCCATCGGAACTCTGAAGTTAAGCGAGTTTGGACTAGAGCAATCCTAGTGACACGGGCCGCATCTTTTGAGGCTAATTTGGAGCATAGAGGAGGCCCAATCCCTTGGAGCATGGAGGAGGCCCAGTCCCACTTGACCCAGTTTGATGACCTAGCCCAAAAGCCCATGGAGATGGTGGGAACATTCTAGATAAATCCTTGGGTGTCTAGGTTCATTGTATATTCTAGATCTTTCCCTTGTATCATGGTCTACCATTAGATTGTTGTAATCCTAGCCATCCATTCGGGGGCTAGAGTTGTATATAAGGTGGAGGTCTTATTTGGCCAAAGCATCCATCTCATAGAGAAATCTCTCAATTGTAAAGTTCTCTAGTGAGCAATACAAACATCTTTCTCTCAAATCTTTCTGAGTGTTCTTACTTGTTCTTTGCTAGTTCTTGTGCTCTTGTGTAGTTCGATCCGATCGAGAGGGTGGGAGGCTGACTTAGCTTGTTCGAAGGCGAAGAACGAGTCTAAGGCCGCACGGGCATGAGGCTTCGAGAGTCATCCCGTGACAGCTGGTATCAGAGCAGGTCATTCCGATCTGCAAGAAGAGACAAGATGGCTGGAGAGAGCACGAACACAGAGAGGCAATCCAAGAAGGGTGGAAGGGAGCACTCGAAAGACATGCTGTCATCATTGGAGTCTCGCGTCGTCAGGTTGGAGCACGCCGTGGTCGAGTTTGACAAAAGACTCGATGAGGACGTTCCGTCGAAGGAGGCCGTAGAAGGTTTGGAGGATGACCTCAAGGGGCAACTTCAGGGAGCACTCAACTCAGTGATGGAGGACTTTCGTGGGGAGCTCAAGACCCAATTGGAGCAGTTTGCAGCGGAGATCACGCAACTGCGCGAGGAGATGAGATAGGTCAAAGGCAATTGGACCTTGTGTCGAGAGGCGGTGCTCAACAGGTCGCATGAGCCAAAGCTTCCGAGGGTGGTGGAGGCTTTCAAACCCAAATCCTATAATGGGAAGAGGGAAGCAAATGAGCTTGATACTTTTCTATGGGATGTGGAGAGGTACTTCAAGAACCTAAGGATGGATGATTATGAGTCGAAGATCTCTACGGCTTCGTTGTTCCTTACCGACAATGCTCTTATGTGGTGGCGTCGAAGATGCATGGAAATAGAGGCAGGTACGTTCTCACTTAAGAGTTGGGCAGATTTCAAGGCTGACTTGAGGTTGCATTTCTTCCCCGAAAATGCTAAGTTCGAAGCTAAAGAGAAGCTGAGGTGGCTAAAGCATACTGGCAGTGTGAAAGACTACGTCAACACATTTGCCAACCTGTTGTTCGAGGTGCCCGAGATGACGGAGGATGATAAGTTAATGTATTTCTTGAGTGGCCTCCAGACATGGGCTAGAGTGGAGTTGCAAAGGCGACATGTCCAGACCTTGTCAACAGCCATTGCGGCAGTCGAGTCTTTGGTAGAGTTAAAGAAGACAGACCAAGGCGACTCAAAGAGCAAGTGGAAGAAGCCGGGCGACGGAAAAGGTGGGGGAGACAACAACAAGCCAAAGGAGGGAGACAAACCTAGTGGCAGTGGTGGTTTCAACAAGTCGTTCCGCAAGGACAAAAAGTTTGACAAGCCTGAGAAGAAAGGCGACAAGGGCGACAAGGTTGGACCCTGCTACTTGTGCGATGGCCCGCACTTGATGCGTGACTGCCCACAGAAGAAGGCACTCAACGCAATGAACAAGCAGAGTGAAGAGGAGCAGGCTAGGAAGGAGGCGAGAATGGGTTCGATACGGATTCTCAATTCTCTGCAAGCCAAGGTCACTCAACCTGAAGGTCCGTCTGGTGGGACGATCTTCGTCGAAGCGGTAGTGAATGGGAGGAAGACTCAGCCGTTGGTGGACACGGGAGCATCCCACAATTTCATAACCGTGGAGGAAGCAAAGAGACTTGGGGTGCGAGTCTCTAAAGAAGGTGGCAAGATGAAGGCGGTGAACTCGCCTGCTAGCATGATCGCGGGAGTGGCTCGTGGAGTAAAGCTACATCTTGGCACGTGGAGTGGAGAAATGGACTTCACCGTCACGCCAATGGACGACTATGACATGGTGTTGGGCATGGAGTTCATAGATAAGGTGAGAGCTTTCCCCATTCCTCATTGTAACACTATGTGCATTGTTCAGGATGGAATGATGCCGTGCATGGTGCCACTGACGAGGTCTGCCAAGCCAAAGGAGCAGTGCCTGTCAGCCATGCAATTCAAGAAGTCGTGGAAGAAGGGCGAGGTGACCTTCCTCGCGACGATAAAGGAGGATAAGCTCATTGTGGACATTTCCTCAGTCCCTGAGATTGTGGAGGATCTCATGAAGGAGTTTGGTGACGTGATGCCTAAGGAGTTGCCGAAAAAGCTACCACTAAGGAGGGAAGTTGACCATGCCATCGAGCTTGAACCAGGTGCTAAGCCGCCAGCTAAAGCACCTTACCGCATGTCAGTTCCGGAGTTGGAGGAATTGAGGAAGTAGCTGAGGGAGTTGCTCGAAGCTGGGTACATCAGGCCGTCTAAATCCCCGTATGGTGCGCCAGTCTTGTTCCAGATAAAGAAGGAAGGAACTTTGAGGTTGTGCATTGACTACCGGGCGCTCAACAAGATTACAATCAAGAACAAGTATCCGATCCCATTGATTTCAGATTTGTTCGACCAGTTAGGGAGAGCGAAGTTCTTCACAAAGTTGGACTTGCGCTCAGGGTACTACCAAGTGCGCATTGCCCCGGGAGATGAACCGAAGACCGCATGTGTGACGAGGTATGGGTCGTTCGAGTTCTTAGTCATGCCGTTTGGTCTCACCAATGCCCCAGCCACGTTTTGCACGTTGATGAACAAGGTATTCCACCCTTACCTCGACAAGTTTGTTGTGGTTTATATTGACGATATTGTGGTGTATAGCAACACTCTAGAAGAGCATGTTGAGCATTTGCGCACAGTATTCCGAGTCTTGAGGGAGAATGAACTCTACGTCAAGAAGGAGAAGTGTTCATTTGCCCAGCGTGAGGTGGAATTTCTTGGCCACAGAATCCATGATGGGAAGCTGTCGATGGACGGGGGCAAGGTGCAAGCCATTCAGGAGTGGGAGCCACCAACGAAGGTGCCTACACTTCGATCTTTCCTCGGGTTGGTGAACTACTATAGGAGGTTTGTCAAGGGTTTCTCAGCCTTAGCGGCCTCCTTGACAGATCTTCTGAAGAAGAACAAGACGTGGGAGTGGACGCCGAAATGCCAGCAAGCCTTTGATGCACTAAAGAAGGCACTGATGGAGGAGCCAGTGCTGACATTACCGGATCCGAGTAAGCCATTTGAAGTACACACTGATGCATCAGATTTTGCAATTGGTGGTGTATTGATGCAGGAGGGGCATCCAGTGGCGTTCGAGAGTCGGAAGCTGAATGACACCGAGCGGCGGTACTCTACTCATGAGAAGGAGATGACAGCCGTGGTGCATTGCCTGCGAGTATGGAGGCATTACTTGTTGGGTTCTCACTTCGTAGTCAAGACAGACAACGTTGCCACAAGCTACTTTCAGACGCAGCAGAAGTTGACACCAAAACAAGCGAGGTGGCAAGACTTTCTGGCGGAGTTTGACTACAAGCTGGAGTACAAGCAAGGGAAGGAGAATGTAGTGGCGGATGCATTGAGTCGGAGGGCCGAGCTTGCAGCCATCACACAGCCCACAAGTTCTCTCTTGGAGCGTATACGAGAGGGCTTGCAATATGATCCTCAAGCCAAGAACCTGGTAGAGCTTGTCAAGGAGGGAAAGACAAGGCAATTTTGGCTAGAGGATGAGCTTCTATATACCAAAAGGAAGCGGATCTTTGTGCCGAGGTGGGGTAGCTTGAGGCGCGAGATCTTGAAGGAGTGCCACGACACGATGTGGGCAGGACATCTAGGCACTCATCGTACATTAGCTTTGGTGGGAGCAGCATACTACTGGCCTCAGATGCGAGACGATGTCGACTCGTATGTGAAAACTTGTCTTGTATGCCAGCAGGACAAGATGGAGCAGAGGCATCCTGGAGGATTGTTAGAGCCATTACCTGTGCCTTCCAAACCATGGGAGAGTTTGTCTATGGACTTCATCACTTGTTTGCCGAAGTCTGAAGGTTGCAGTTCGATCTTGGTGGTGGTCGATCGGTTCACAAAGTATGCTACTTTCATCCCCGCTCCAGTGACGTGCAGTGCGGAAGAGACTGCACGTTTGTTCATGAAGCATGTGGTGAAGTATTGGGGAGTCCCGCGGAGTATTGTCAGTGATCGCGATGCTCGCTTCATGGGCAAGTTTTGGAAGGAACTCTTCAAGCTGCTTGGGTCGCAGTTGAACTTCTCCACTAGTTTTCACCCACAGACGGATGGGCAGACGGAGCGAGTAAACTCATTGTTAGAGTGTTACTTGAGGCACTATGTGAGTGCCAATCAGAAGGATTGGGCCAAGTTGTTGGATGTGGCTCAGTTCTCATACAACTTGCAGCAGTCGGAGTCTACAGGGGCGAGTCCTTTTCAGTTGGCAACCGGACAACAGCCTGTGACGCCGAACATAGTGGAGAGTGGCTACACGGGGAGTAGTCCTGCTGCATACAAAACAGCTAAGGAGTGGCATGTGACTAATGATCTGGCTCGCGCTCAGTTGGAGAAGGCAGCGAGGAGGATGAAGAAGTGGGCGGATCGAAACAGACGAGATGTGGAATTCCAGGCCGGTGATATGGTACTTGTGAAGCTCAACCCCTCACAACACAAGTCTACTCGAGGATTGCATAAGGCGTTGTTGAGGAAGTACGAGGGTCCATTTCCTATACTCAAGAAGGTTGGCCGAGCAGCGTACCTTGTGGAGTTGCCACCCAAGTTGAAGTTTCATCCGGTGTTTCATGTGAGCAACCTTAAGCCCTACCATGCCGATCCCAACGAGCCAGAACGAGGAGTGTCTAAGAGAGCTCCTACTATGACGGTAACCTCATTTGACAAAGTGGCGGAGAGCATAGAGGCGAAGCGCGAGGTGAGCCACTCTGGAGTGCCGAAGTACGTGGAGTACTTTGTCAAATGGAAGAACCTGCCAATGTCCGATAGCACATGGGAGAAAGAGGAGTCCTTGTGGCAGTTCAAGGACAAGATCATGATGTTCGAGAAGGGCAAGTCGACGAGGGCGTCGACGAGTCAGGTGGGGGAGAATGACACGGGCCGCATCTTTTGAGGCTAATTTGGAGCATGAGGAGGCCCAATCCTTGAGCATGGAGAAGGCCCGGCCCCACTTGACCCAGCTTGATGACCTAGGCCCAAAAGCCCATGGAGATGGTGAGAACATTCTAGATAAATCCTTTGGGTGTCTAGGTTCATTGTATATTCTAGATCTTTCCTGTATCATGGTCTACCGTTGATTAGTTGTAATCCTAGCCATCCATTCTAGGGCTAGAGTTGTATATAAGGTGGAGGCCTTATTTGGCCAAAGCATCCATCTCATAGAGAAATCTCTCAATTGTAAAGTTCTCTAGTGAGCAATACAAACATCTTTCAAATCTTCTTTCCCGAGTGTTTTACTTGTTCTTTGCCAGTTCTTGTGCTCTTGTGTAGTCTCGATCCGATCGAGAGGGTGGAAGGCCGACTTAGCTTGTTCGGGCTGGGCGAAGAACGAGTCTAAGGCCGCGCACGGCAGTGAGGCTTCGTGAGTCATCCCGTACACTAGGATGGGTGACCCACTAGGAAGTTACTGTGAGTTCCCAAAACAAACCGTGAGGACGTGGCCCAAAGTGGACAATATCATGTTGCAGCTGAGCCGGTCCTGATGTGACAATGGTATCAAAGCCACTCTGCTCGAAGCACGGATGTGCCAGCCGAGGATGCCAAGTTCCCCTTTAAGTGGGGTGGATTGTGACATCTCACATCGACCAACGAAGCAGGTGATGTGCCTAATATGTACATGCCCACCTTCATTTAGCACAAGGCCTTTGGGAGCTCACCGCTTCGAAGTCCATCGAAACTCCAAAGTTAAGCGAGTTGGACTAGAGCAATCCCGTGGATGGGTGACCCCACCGGGAAGTTGCTCGTGAGTCTCTTAAATAAAACCGTGAGGGCGTGACCCAAAACGGATAATATCGTGCTACAATGGAGCCGGCTCCGGGATGGACGCCCATGTACCATTCCAACTGCTATCATCACCCTCGAACATGCTGGCTATTCTCATTATCTTGGTTTTCACCAATGGCATGTATGATCTCTCCATGGGCGAGTCCAATTTTTGTACTTTACCATAAACTCATCTCATATTATATGTGCTCTTGTTACCTCCTATGTTACAAAGTAACGGTTACAAATATTTCTTACACCTGACAATAAATCCTTGTACCATATATACTCTTGGTAAATGCAAATTCCAAGAAAATTTCTACCCCAAAGTAGATATTGATGAGGATGACCCATCTCTAAATCAATCCAACTCTTTGTCCATATTTCCTTACTGTGATCCAAGATTAACAAAAGCATATGATCCGTCATTTTACATCTACACAATAGTTAATGAAAAAGATAAAAGGTCCATATACATAAACATACAAGCATTCAATTGCAAAAACTAAGCAATGTCACCGACTATATATAATTTTAAAAAGAAATACAAAGGCATCTAATAATTCTAGTGAAGTTTAAACCCTATGTTAAGGAATAAATTAATATGCTAAACTACCATAGGCAAATAATTTTCATTTCCTAAATGTGATAAAAATAAGATAAAAAGTAAACAAGATGTGAAAATTAACAACCTGGGGTTGCCCGCTTTCTAATGTATCTTAATTATTACTATTTAAAAAATTGAGAGATGAAATATATGAAACAGAAAGAGATAATGTACACAAGGATTAAACACCGTTGATTCCGACCTTCTTGCCAAATTCAAATTGGATAAACTCGGAAGAGCAAAAGTACCGCATTATATAATAAAGGGCCTTATCACCCACGGGCCCCGAACTTTCACTCACTGCATCGATTGATGCCTCGAACTTTAAAACCGATCACGAGATGCCTGCATTCTATAAAAACAAGACTTTGTGATACTCTCCTCCCAATTCCGTTATCTCTCCGTTAATAAAAATGGGTTTTTATCACCCACTGCCCCGAATCCACTCACCGTGACCGATTGATACCCGAACTTTAAAACTCGATCACAGAGATGCCAGACTTATGTAAAAACAAGACTTTGTGATACTCCGTCCCACCTGTTCATCTTCTCGTTAATTAAGAGGGTAAATATAACATTTCGCACCATATGTTTGATGAAATGACCTTTAAGGCCTTGATTACATGGTCTCGATCCTTTCCCTCCTTCTCTTTCCACTTTCCTCCCAAATTGGTTGAAAATTCCCCTCTTTTCTTATCATTTTCGTCCAAATTGGTTAACCCAACCTCTTAATGTCATTCCGTATAGAACATTCAATTGATAAAAGGCTACGCCCCAAGTAAATTAATTCGATGAATCAATAATTGAAATATTGAATGAAACAAAAATTGCCAATGTGATTTGCATGTTGGTATAAAATTGAATAAAAAGACAAAAATAACCTAAAATGTGACTTTAGTCCCCGAAATTTAATTTTCTCTACATAAAATCCGATATAAGTTTTTTACTGATTATAAACCTACTGACTAGACTCCATATAAGCAAATTCATTAATTATGTTTGACTTACACATTTTAAATTTTTTAGATGCCTAAAATACTCATATTTGAATGTTTGATGTACACAATTAATTCCATACGGATTGTAAGTGGGAGAATTAATGATTTTACAAAAAGAAAAACATTAATGTTATAAATTCATTGCCTTATATATAAGAACAATAAAACATGCCTAAAATATGTAATAATACATGCTTAATTAATGTCACGAAGATTATATTTACATATAAATGTAGGTAAATTATTTTACACATACACATATATAATTAAAAAAAATGTCTAATATATGTAAAAATTCATGAAAATAATCTACCTACAAAATAATTTACCTATATTTTACATAAAAATATAGGCCAATTATTTGCATATAAAATAATAATACATGCAAAATAATTTACCTACAAAAATAAATAACGTATAATCATAGATAAATTTATATATAGGTAAATTAATTAGTACAAAAACAAACAGGCATGTTATTTGATTAAAAATTAATTTAACTCTATTTTAGATAAAAAGTATAAGTAAATTATTTGTATACCATAAATTATAATTGTGAAGTCAACTTGAAATGATACAGCTTTTTTCACTCTCACAAATAGTGCACGTACTATTTGAATTTTAAATGTTAAATTGCTTCATTAACATAATGAAGTATTGTGGCATAAGTTGTAAATAATTTGTGTTAATATGTTACTTATTTTTTCACATGTCAACAATTTTGAATTTTGGGTTTTATTTGGATGTTTAAAGATAGATGGATTTAAGTTTAGGAAACAAGAGTTACAAGGGCCTATATCTAAAGAACCCAAAAATAAAATGAGCACATAAGAAACATAACAAAATTAACATCCATAAAAATCCATAATAGTCATAACATCCATAATATCATTAAAAATATCATAATAATCATAATAACCAACTAATCATACTATCTTAGTCTTAAGAATTCATAGACCTAAATCAAATTAAGGTTGAAATAGACAAAATAAAGCAAAAGCAATATGTGTTCTTAGATGAAATAGACCTAAATCAATTATTATCCATCGAATTAATTTACTTGGCATAGCCTTTTATCAATCAATGTTCTATACCAAGAATATTAAGAGGTCAGTCAACCAATTTGGACGGAAATGATAAGAAAATGAGGGAAATTTCAAACCAATTTTGGAGGGAAAATCGAAAGAGAAGGAGGGAAAGGACGTACCATGTAATCATCGCCTTAAAGGTCATTTCATCAAACATATGGTGTGAAATGACATATTTACACTCTTAATTGATCTAGAGATAACGGAATTGGGACTAAAGTATCATAAAGTCTTGTTTTTATAAGTCCGGCATCTCGTGATCGATTTTAAAGTTCGGGCATCAACTGTGTCCGGGAGTGAAAGTTCGTGGCCCGTGGGTGATAAAACCCATTTAGATTGACTAGAGAGATAACTAATTGGGACTAAGTATCACAAAGTCTTGTTTTTATAAGTCCGGGCATCTATGTGATCTGCTTTAAAGTTTATGCATCAACTGGCCCGTGAGTGAAAGTTCGTGGCCCGTGGGTGATAAAAACCCTATAATAAAATATTATCATATTGGAAACATATGACTGCCTTATTTAAAAAGAGAATGAAAAATATTGGCAAACCTACATACTATAGAGAAATTATACTAATTAATTCGGTAATCATTCATGGAACCTTTGTTTTGTAATTAGATGAATATAGTAATCCAAAGGAGGGCAAAGCCTCATTAAAAAGTACAAAGGTTAAGAGCCAACCAACCAATAAAAGGGCAAAGCAACATAAAACAATCATCCAAGCGGGATATACCAATTAGCATCAACCACTAATTAGCAATCGCTTTAAACCCAATTAAAATTCTGCATAATTTCTTTACAACCACACATGTAATGTACTCAAATTTTTTTAGAAAACATGTCTACAATAGAAAATTGAGCCAATGTGGGAATAATTCAATGGATGCGCTATCTTGCATGCTCTAATTAGTTCTTTTACCGCTAAAAACTTCAACAACCCATCAAATTAACAAAGCAATTTTGATAATTAGCTCAACCGAAACAAACCCAAAGAAAGATAACAAGAATTAAAAAAAAAAAAAGGAATCAACCACCGAAAGACCAAAACGAACCTTGGTTTGACGAGAGATGGTATAACACACCGTGACGACCCTTGGTCCCTAATTTAATTGTATTTTATTTTTTTGAAGCAAATGACGAAAGTGCCCCCGAACAAGCTAAGTGGAAGTCCTACGTGGACATTTGATTTCTTTGTAAATTTTGACTTCTCACTTACCGTATTCTTGTAGTACCTGCCACTACGAACGGTTGGTGAGCGAACATAATCGTATTTCCGATGTGTAAACGAAAAAGCTACGTTCATTTAAATATTTATTTCTATTTTGGGGTGTTGTCTTACGTGTCACAAGGAACCCCTTCTCGCTAATTTTGGAAACCCAACCTATTTTCTCTCTCTCGTCACTTTCTTCTTCCCCCTTCCCGTAGAAACACTCACAATAAATAAAGGACCACACCATTTTCTTTGAACCGAGCCAAACCTCTAACACCATCTTCTTCATCGTAACTCATTGAGCCTGCAAGTGCAAGCGATTGCCCAAACTCCCCACTCATTTGACGTGAAATCGCACACGGAAGAGCCGAGCTTTTCCGGCGAGTTTGCAAATCCCGACCAAGGTGAGGTTCCTAACCACCACCATTAGCTTCCTTTCGTTGAGTAGATGAATTTTCATACTAAATTCTTGCGATTTGGTTGTGTTTTTTTGAGTAGATCGGACCTCGTGGTAGCAAACCGAGACTTTCCGGCAAATTTCTGGCCATTTTCACCACCGTTTGGAACTCCAAATAGGTATATAATTTTGTTTTCCTTCTCTCTCTAGCTTCATTTCGACATATGGACTGTAAAATGGTTGAAAAATGAAGAAGTTACAAAATTTTGAAAATTTTCTAGAAACCGGCGAGTCTTACGGCGGCTCCGGCGACCGACTCGGAGTTGTGTGACGACCGTCCGCACTGCCCGAATTCAGTTGTGTAATCGTGGCCGTGACGTCAGAACGGCTCAAACCCGGGTCTAAACCGAGAATATTCCCCATGTATATTCCTTTAACGCTCGGTTAGAAATATTCCGTTAGATTTAATGGAGACACTTAATCTTTCGTTAAATTCCAATCTAAAATAACTAATGCCATTAGTTTGATTGACTCAGTTTGACTGCTGCGTGAGCCGCGCTTAAGGGCGCGTGGGACCAGCTTACTCCGTCGACGCGAGGCGACTCGTGACGACGTATACTACTCCTAAGCACTACGTATGGTATTTTTCTGAGTGTTTCGGACCTCCATTTGAGCGAATCAAGAATAAATGTTAATTATTAATTTAATTAGTAACCTTTATAAGTTTAATCATTTCAATAATGATATCTCATATATGTGAGAATTTACCATTAAAGGGAGTACAGGTCAAGCAAGGCGAGGTGGCTACGACCCAACTACATATGTGAGAAACCTTTATTATTTGTGTTAGCTTCCACGTTGATTTGCAAACTATCTTCTATCATGCCATGCTTTACTTACCAGCTTAAGTAAAAAATATATTATATTGATTTGGAAATTGTGGATGGCATGATCATGTGTATTTCATCGGGCCATCACATACATGTATTCACCGGTGTCTAGTACTCGTCCTGGCGAGGGACTAGTCTTCTCACGTATGTTCACATCCGCACCGTTATGCTCACTTTGATCCATTTGTAGGTGCCGCCCTGTACTAGTCCGCATTAGGCAAGGGACTCGTATGTGACACACTTAGCGCCCAACTTCATGTGATCGTAGTACCAAGCATATATTTATTAAGCACCCAGCCTCGTTCATGTAGCTACTTTCACATGGGCTTGTGTGTCTCGCAGATATGTCGCTGGAACATACTTTTATGTTATTGAGATATTGGTATTTACTCATACCCTCTTGACATGGGTGCCTTTTATACGGTTTTGTCGATGAGTATATGATATAGTTGTTAAGGTGTTGGTATTACTCATATTTTTTGCAAGGTGCCTTATTAACATTTTGACAAATGAATATTGTATACATTATGTCGAGATAAAGGTATTTAGCCATATCTTTGGAAATTTTATACCATACGTAGTATGATTTTGGGAAACTATACATGAATTTTCAAACAGGTTATTATGTTATGAAAAACAAAGATTTTAGAAATGATTATTTTTGTCCACTCACATTTTCTGCTTTCTTGCCTCTAGGTTTTAGGGGCTGTCTGGGTGGCAAGTGAAGTTACCATCAAGTTCTAACACCTTCTACGCTCTATTGTAATGGAAGTATGTTCCTACTAGTTGTATTACGTCTATCCTTACCATGATGAATTACTCACATCGCACTTTAGCTATGCTCGAGGCCGATTACTTTGTATTATGGGCCCCGCACTTCGCACACTATTTTGAAAGAAGTTTCAAAGTAGACTTTAGTTTTAATTTATTTGCACTTTTACACAACACTTACACTATGGCTTTCGCTCAACCCTTCCGGGATGCTCATTGGTCATATCCCCACCGCATATCGACACATGAATATCCCAAGGTCAGGTGTGTCATTACAATGATCGAGAATTTGTGTTGAGAAAATCTGGCAGCTTTATTTAGGATTTTTCTCCTAGAGAGGAACGGAGGGAGAGGGAGAGGAATGGGAGAGTGCGAGGGAGAGAAAAGAGAGATAAAGGGTTCGTGATCCGAAATGAGATTTAAAAAAGAGAAAAGAAAATGAAAATGAGGCAAAAGTAACCAAAAAAAAACGAAGGAAAAGAGGCGCGTTGAAACTTTTGGGACGCATTTAATTTGCCGTTGTATGAAAAGGAAGTTTCATATCGCAAAAGCAGCTTTATGCTACAAGAAATGAGAGGCCCGTAGACACTGTTGCAAATAGTTTTGCGCCACCTCTACCGCGCAAAATAAATGATTATTTATGGACCTCTATGGGCTCGCAAAAAAGATATCACATAAACCATTTTTCTTGTAGTTAGTATTTTCATTTTAGTTTCTCCCTCCCCACACTCACAGCTTGTTACTTTGGGCAACATGAAGGGTTTTCAACAAAATGGCACCAACATGCAAATGCCGTAATCCGAGGTTTCAGCCTTGAATTTCTAGACAAAGAACTATGCCTTACCCGAACTGTGGGAACATGGATGAATTGAAGGCCGTGATAGTCACAAATTATGGTTTACCCGCCGAATTGAGTAACTTCCAACTTTGAGTTCCTACCAAATTCTACGATGCACTTACATCAATTGGTGTCAGATCCTCGTATCCCATGCATTCTGACACGATACTTGATGGATACCGTCGACACGCTTTGACACGTATCCCAAACTAAGAGATACTTGCCAACGTTGGACGGATACGCGTATCTACACTTTGAGATACTGCATCCCTGCTTTTTTCGAATACGTTTGAACTTCCGAAATGAAAATTAAACCAAAATTAAGAGGAAAAGCTCGAATTTATCCGGGATTTTTTAGAGACGTCTCTACCCTTCTCTCCGTCACGTAGGAAAGAGGAACACGATTTCCCCCAATCCCATATCTTTAGACTTTTCGCCTTCATAAAACTTGCTTCGCCGCGCAAAGGTTGGTGCTTGGTGCTTGTTGCGCGGTGTTGGTGCTTGGTGCTTGCAGTTTGCTTCGCTTTGTGGGTAAGTTCTCGTCCTTCATCTTTCGCTATTTGGGTTCTAGATTCAGCTTCTCGCCTCCTCACTCATTCTTTACTTTTTTGTACTATTGTAACAAGAGAAGAGCCACATGCTTTTCTTTTCGCTTGTAACCCAACAACATAATAATAAAATATACTTTTATTTCTCGCTTGCTTTTCTCTTTCACTCATGCTTTCGCTTTTGCTTTTACTTCTTTCTTTTCATCCACATAAATAATAATAAAATATTTGTATTGTTTATAATTTTTCAGAATTATTTGCACTTTTCTTGCTTTGTGAATTATACATGTTAAGGAAAATGAGCCATCCAAACAATATTGCAAATCCTAATGTTGATCCCATTGAGGCTATTGAAAATGAGATGGATGATAATTCTCCACTATGGAAGTAATATGTCAAAAGGTTGAGAAAATGGGAAAGGGTGGAGGAAATGCTAGTTTTGTATGTAATTATTGTAATGAAACATTCAAAGGATCCTACTCTAGAGTGAGGTGTTTATTTGCTGAAAATTTCCGAACTGGGGTTAGACCCTTGGGTAAAAAGGTTACTAATGAAAATCTTGCGTAAATGAAAATTAACTTAGAATGTGAACGCAGAAAGAAGAGTGTTGCTCCTAGACAAGTTTCTTTACCCAAATACTCTTCAATGGTTATTATGTGCCTATACAATGGTTGATCAACCCGAAATGCATGTTGAGCAAAAAGAAGAGAAAAGGAGCGAATGGGCCCTTGGTAAAACTTTTTAATAAGGAGGCTAGAGATCAATGATGCTGAAGTTGCGAGGATGTTTTATACAAGTGGCTTGTCCTTTTCACCTTGCAAGGAATCCTCATTTTCGAAACTCCTATCTTTTCTGCTCTCTACACTTCCAGATATGTTCCACCAAAAGTTACAATGCACCGAGAACTACTCTTTTGCAACAAGAGAAAAGCCACATTGAGAAGTGCTTACAACCAATCAAGAATACATGGAGCACTAAAGGTGTAAGTGTGTGTAGTGATGGGTGGACAACATTCACAAAGAAGGCCACTTATTAATATTATGGCAACTTGTGAAAGCGGCCTATGTTCTCAAGGCACTAATTGTGAAGGAGAGTTCAAGGAAAACATTGTATTGCCAGTCCTACTTATCGAATCCATCAAAGAAATTGGTTATGAAACCTGGTTCAAGTAATCACTCGACAATGCGCTTTCGTCTCAGAAGTCATGGATTACTGTTGGAGGACCAAATATCCCAACATCTTTTGGACACCATACGTAGTTCACACCCTCAATCTTTCTTTTGAAGAGCATATGTTCACCAAGACAAACAAATATTTGGTGTGATGAATGTAGCTGGATTTCAAACATTGCTAGTGAAGTTTGGTTTATAAAAATTTCATCATGAACTATAGCATGAGATTGGCTTAGTAGAATTACCGCAAATTGAAGTTGTTTCATTGGTGAAACAAGGTTTGTTTCTATATTTTCTTTCTTTCTTTTTGTCTATGTCAACTTTGAGCTATGCTCATTATTTATTATTTATTTTTTTAGGTTTGCTTCTACACTTTTGATGCTTTAGAAGATTTAAAGGAGTAAGGGAAGGTTTACAACAAATGGTGATCACCAAAATTGGTCTTTATATAAAGAGGATGATTTGGTGAGAAGCAAAAACAATGTGCTAAAGATATTGACAATACTTTGAGATGAGATTACTATATACTTTCCTTCACAAACCCTCCTATATATGAGAAGATTAGGATGATTCGATACAGATAAACCTTGTCTCACTTGGTTTATGAGTGAGGAGACACACATGATAGAGAAGGTGAAGGTAGCTATATATAGGGATGATAGCCAAGGAACGCATGAAAAAGTGACTTTTATGATGTGGTGCATAGAATTTTAGTGGAGCGATGGACTAAGAGTAGCACCACTCCATTGTTTGGCGCATCCTTTAAATCCTAAGCACGCATTATGTGCTACTTTACTTTTAAAATTTACTTTTAATTTTGTGATTATAATTTTTATAAAATGACATTTTTCTTTTGCTTTTAGGTATTATAGTCCGCACGGCTCCAAGAGATACTCTGCCGCATTGCTCCACACCAAGATGCCGAGATTACAAGGGAAAGAAAAATGTCTTGAGAAATACTTTTCCTCGATGAGCAGCTAGGAAGAGATGTCAATGTGGAGTATGCCACTTTTCAATTTGCGTGAATGACTATGGAGCGATTGATGCTATGCATGATAGGTTTCATATGGAACCAATGGTGGTGGATTGTCCATGTGTGCTTCTACACCAACTTCCAATCCATAGCTTTGAAGGTACTTGATAACTCTGTTCCTCCTCATGTTGTGAAAGAAATTGGAGTACATATAATTTCATTCACTTTCCGAGAAGGAACAAGATAACACCACAAAGAAATAAGATTTAGTATTTGTGCATAATAATCTTCGTTCTTTTATCAAGGAAGCTCAAGCTACAAAGAAGGTGTTACTCAATTGTGGGATGTCGGAGGAGATGGATTTGATAACTTGGGTGAAGAAAGTGTCGGCATGCTTGAAATTGCAAATCTTTCTCTCGATGAACCATCATTGGAGGCTGTTTATTTACCGGTGAAGGCATTGCTAATGCTGAAGTTTGATTGAGATTTATGTTTCTTAATTTTTCTGGCTTCATATTTTTAAATTTGATGTTATTTTTAAATTTTTGGAGTTTGAGGGTATGAATTTGAATGATGAATTTGAATGCTTATGTTATTTAATTTTTCTTTTTACTTATATATATATATTGTTAATATTAATTAACGTATTCATGCCGTATCGTATCTCTAGTTTTTAGAAATTTGCCAGACGCTATATCGTATCGTATCATATCGCCGCATCTCGTATCCGTATCCGTGCTACATACAAATCTATGAGAATCAGATTGGAACGCATCTCACCTTCCATAACCAAGAACCCCATACAATTGGCGAGTCTGAAGAAGAAATCCTTGTTCATGTAACATCGGTCAAGCTTTCAACAATTGTTCCATCTCAATCTCAACAGCATTCCCAATTCCAGAGGAAATGAATATCAACTATTGTAGTGATTTAATTGAATTGCCTGCCGAGCTTTGTGATCTTGGTAAACTAAAGAAGCTCAGCATCACTAACTGTCATAAGCTATCTGCCTTACCTGGAAGGGATTGAAAGTTGGAAAAATTTATATGTTGAGGCTAAGATCCTGCACATAACTGTTGAAGCTTCCAACCTCGATGAAGAACCTTGAAAAGTATACTTTCTTGACATATCTGATTGCTTCAGCATCAAGGTGTTGCCCGAAGACATTGGTGAAATGAGTAACTTAAGAAAGGTCAACATGAGACAATGCTCAAGGTTGCAAGAGCTGGGCTCCATCAGTCATGGATCTTGAGCAGTTAGAGGAAGCGGTCTGTGATGAAGAGACAAACCATGTATGGGAATCTTCGTCGTGTCTCAACAATAGCGATACTGCATAAAGAGAATATCAACCTAAATTGGCTCCACAAGACTCAGTTCTGATATCTGTGTTTCCTCAGTGAACGTTGCGCTTCAACCTCTGTGACTTGTGTTTCTCAGTAAAATCATTGTAGTTAACTGAGCAGTATTTTGCCAACTTTAAGAAATTATCCGATCTTGTGAATTTTGAAGGGAAATTTAATATCTCTGAGCAATAAGTTTAATGTGAAAGTTGTTTTTCAGAGGGAAATGTGGTTTGTGTTTTTACGAATTTTTAAACTCTGCTCTAACATAGCTTCACAATCAATCCCTATACAGCTTCTCACTTTTGGTTTGAAAATCAGAGGAATTCAACACCAATCCGATTCACGCCTCTCAAAATAATTTTCAAAAGAAAAAGAACCAAAAGAAAGGTTGACGAGTCTTCATAAGATAAGAACTTTCATGTCACGAGATGAGGTGTTAATCTGTAGGTATGTTTCCTTCCGGTATCTATACTTACGTTCAATTTGGCCAAGTTTCCGGGATCACTATAGATAATCTAGATGTACACAAAACTAGAGGAATTTGATTTGTTATTTACTATTGCGATGAATTGGTCACAAACTATGTTTTCCAAAAATATAGTTTGATTGTCTCGTTCAATATTATTAAAAAAAATACTTTTCTTGTGGTTACTTGATCAACTTAAATTTATTTTTCTTGTTCAAACTTTTAATAGTTGAAACAAAGAAAGAAGGGGCTTATTTTCTCTTGATTCCAAGAACGGGCCATTTTCTTCTTATAAAAGTTATCTATGATATATCTGAAAAAAAAAAAAACAATTGGCTTTTCACATAGAAGTCGTCATTGACAAAGTAGATAATGAATAACATTATACTTTAGAAGAAAATACACAAATTCAATAGTTTAGAAAATGAATAACATCCATTATACTTAGAGGAAAATACAATTTAATACTTTGTAATGAGAGAATGGCACAATATCGAAATTTTACAACTAAAAATCAATGAGAGCATATCAATTAGGTAGATGAGGGGGTTCTTTTCTTCAATTGGGCTATTGAAGTATTTTTAATATAAAACTTATAGTTTTGGAACAAATAATTGTACATTACATTAGAAAATATAGCTTATTTCATTAAAAAAGAGACCTGATTTTTATTAATCAACATTGAAGTTTTTGCATATATTCTATGAAAAACATTATATTATAGTCTCTCACAAAAATTTCTACTCGTCTTTTTCGTTAACCCATAATCTACGCAAAGGGATCAATTTATCAGTGATTGTATAATACACGTAAATGAGACTAATTCCGTATGTGCATTGAACATGACAGAGCCTGTGTGAGTACAGAAGTATAATTTCCTTTATGTTTTCATAGCATATGCAGAAAAAAAGTTTATATGTATATTTTCTCATCTTCTAGTATACCAAAAGAAATTAGAAAGTAGCATCTTCACAATAAATTATCTAACTAACTTTACATTAGGCCTATGAATTCACTCGTAATAAAATTTGCACTAAAGAAAATCATCATGCACTACTCCTTACTAAAATAAACAAGGTCAGGAGGACAAAGTGGCTTTCTTGTAAAGGCTAATACAATTCTTTAGAAACTATATATTTGATTGCATGAACAATAAAGTCATTGTACAATTTAAATTTAAAACTCATACAGAAATTATTTTTTAAAAAGAAAATTATACGTACCATACATAAAAAGTTTATTAGTCAACATTGAAATTTTTGTGCATATTCTATGAAAACATAAGGAAATTATTTTATGGTCTCCTCACAAGAAATTTTCAATGTTGTCATATTTTGTGAACTTGTGATGCATGTTAAATGGGATGAATTCTTCAATGAATTTTTGATACGCATAAATAAGACCTATTTGTAAGTTTATGGAAAATGATGAAGTTTTATGTGAGTACGCTAGAATACAATTTCTTTTGTTTTCATAGCATATGCACAAAAATGTAATGTTGAAAATAAGTTTTTTTGTTAGGTATATAAGTATAATACTTCTCATCTTCTTCTAGTACATGTTTTGTATATTCTACAAAACAAAATAAATAAAAAATAGAATTTTAGCAATATTTTCTCCAAAAAAATTGCAATAAGCCTAGCTATGAATTTTTTTTTTCAACATTAAGCCTATGAATTCACCACAATAAAAATAAAAACATTGTGTGGTAAATGTAGACATATTCATATTAGCTTAGAACAAATGTATTTTCCCTAACCCTCACAAGAAATTTCCAGCCTCGCCATTTTTGTTAACATATAATTCACGTAAACGGGTCAATTTGTCAAATGGACATAAGGATACACGAATGAGATCTTTTTTCTCAAAACACATAAATGAGATCAATCTCATCGCCCATTGAACGTGACAGCTCATGTGAGTAGAAAAGCATATATAATTTCCTTATGTGTTTCATCGCATGTGCACAAAATATTAATGTTGTTGAATGTTTCATATGTATATAAGTATATTTTCTCATCTTCTAGTTTACCAAAAGGAAACCATATAGTAGCATCTTCACAATAAATTTCTAACTAATTTATACTCAGGCTATGAATTCACCCGCAACAAAATTTGAAATCAGCAGAAACACACCCACTACTCTCTAATGAAATAAACAAGGTCAAAAGAGGGCAAAGTTACTTTTTAGCGCTAATAACAGTTTTTAGAAACTATATATTTGATTGCATGAACAATAAAGTCATTGTACAATGTAAATTTAAAACTCATAAAGATAATTGTTTTTTTAGGAAAGAAACTTATACTCACAAGACACAAAATTTATTAATCAACATTGAAACTATTGTACATATTCCATGAAAACATAATAAGATTATCCTATAGTCTCCCACATGAAATTCTCGCTCACAATTTTCCTCAACTTGTGATACACACTAAATGGGTAATTTTCAATGAAATTGACACACATAAATGTGATCCATTCTTAAGTTTATTGAAAATAACGAAGCCTATGTCACTATGTCAAATACAATTTAATTTCCTTATTTTTTCATAGCATATATGCACAAAACTTTAATGTTGGATAAATAAGTTTTTTTTATGTATATAAGTATAATATTTTCTCATCTTCTAGTACAAATTTTGTGCATATTCTACTAAACCAAAAAGAAATAAAAGGTAGCATCTTACAATAATTTATAAAATAAAATAAAAATATCATGCGTATGAATCCACTCACAACAAAATTAAAAGATGCCGTGGTAAATATACGCGTAATCATATTAGCTAGCAACACATATACTTTCACCCACCAACACTCATATTTGAATCCTTCCCAAAATTAGAACACCGCGTCCATAATAATAATTGAAATTTATTGAATTCAGCTTGCTTAATTGTACGTTAGTTCAACTTGTTCCTTGCCATTTCTTCTAAGTCGGGAAATGGAATCATGAAAAGAAAAAAGGCCAAAGGTTTGTTGAGGTCGCCCACTACTATCTTCAATACGCTTTCGTTATTATTATTTTTTTTCTGTTGTTGTTGTCAGAACACCTTTCAATACGCTTTCATTTATCGCCGTGTGCGTTGGCTCTCAGATTGCAGGACGTTTCCAAGAAAACGATACTCGTAGAATAATTGAAGGGTCGGTCAGCGGTTTCACAACCATTTCATACAATTTACTGTGAGTTTGATGCATAAGCTTTGTCAATGCATGATTCTTACCAAGACTATTACAAATTTTCCTCGGATGTATAACTCATCCCACTCCCAAGGGAACGAGTCTTCTGTGTGCTAGAATCTTTCATGGGAATGAATTGTATATGTTATTGAGAAATGCTCTGGAATTCATTGATAGTTATTTTGCCAGGTTCTAGAAGGCTATTTTTCTTTTTTGTTAAAAGAGCTACTATTTTCGGATAATGTTAGTGATTTGAATTTTTAAACAAATTTGTAAACAAAATGATGTGACAGTTGATCGTTGAGATCTTTTTTCTCTAAAGTCATTATATCACAAAGTTTTACTTTATTATCACATCACTTGTATTATAACTTAGTTTAAAAAATATTGATGTCTCCAAAGATTACCTTTTTATTATTAAAAAATTCTGATTAAAAGGCGTGTATGACAAGACACTAACACTAACAACCATGCAACACAAGTATTACAAATCCGTTTAATAACTATTTTAATTTTTTAAATTTTAAATTTTTTTTTTAATTAATAACTTTGAAGAAAATTGAGGTTACACCATAAAACGAATTGTCAATATGGAGAGTAGTCTAACTACTTATAAGCACACACAAGACTACTTTTCAAGCCTAACTCATGGACAAACACAAATAGGGTGATGTGGAGCACGGTGGCCATTGCACATCACACGTAGGTAGGACCTAGTAATCATGCATGACTCACAACCCGACATGAAACGACACATAAAAAGCAAAGTTCATTGAGGCTTAAATCTGGTAGGATTGTTATCAAGTCAACCCATTAAGATAACTGTTGGTTAAGATTTACCTAGGGGTAACGCTTGAAACTGCTAAAAGAAAGGTTATTTTTGGTAATTTTGGAATACTAAAAAGAAAAAGCCCTGGCCCACCTCTCGCCTCCCTCGTACACTTCCCACACATCGTTCACAACTTCACATCGTCTCTCACAGTTCCCTCTCTCTATTTCTATGTGCTCATGTATTGAAGTATATATTGTCCTTAATGAGTCAAACGGGTTGGGTTTGAGTTTGAATTTAACACGATATGTTAAGATAACAAGCTTGACATGAAAATGACATGAACACGGCAAACACGACATGTTTACAAGCCATTGGGCTGCGAGACAACTTGACTCTAATACCATGAAAATTAAGATTCCGCCATAAACTAAAGGTTTTTATCAAGGTTGGTCTTTGATATTAGACCTTCCAAAATGGTCCCCGAAATTGAAATCTACGATTTGTCCTCGAGTCTCGCAAATCAATTTGGTCCTTCCGCTATACTTCCGCCAATTTTTTGGTTATGTGTTGACGAACAATTTTTTCAAATTTTTATAAACAAATTTTTTTATGGTTAATCAACGTTGACACCATATAATAGGATAGGTGGGACTTCCACTTTATGGCTACATCAACACATAATAGAAAAATTGACGGAAATGTAAATGTATCGACCAAATTGATTTATAGACCCAATTTGAGGGACCAAATTGATGGATTTTCACCTTAGGTTCAACGTGATAAAAACCCTAAAACTAATTGGCAAAATGGGAAGTAGCCCAATGACGTACTTTCTTATAAGTAATACATAAAGTTTCCTTATTCAACCTATATGGGATTGACATTTTAACAAATTGGTAACTAATTTCATTTTTCATTTTTCATTTTTTGAAAACTGCAAGCTAAATTTTGAAAACTCGAAAATTAGCATTTTAGTTTTTTTTTTTTTTTTTTTTTGAAAATTGCAATCTAAATGTAGATACCAAACAAGCATTTCAAATTTTTAAGTGAAAACAAAATTCTATCAATTATCACATATTTTAGTTTTCATTTTTTAAACTATAAACTAAAAGTAGTTACTAAACGAGTGTTCAATTTTCAAGGTTCAAAATAAGTACAAATAAAACGAAAACAAAATGGTTAATAAAACGACGTCTAAATGTTGTAATCAAGTTGTATTGTGTTGGCCCACAACTATTTAATATACACATATTCATGCTTTGAGTTTTAGTGACAAAGATATTTTAATCTTTTATAACATAAAAAGTTAATATTGAGTTGATTTTGTTCTTGGGTTCCAAATGAAATTGTTCTGTTGGATTCAAATTTTTTGTCAGGTGCCTCACTTTTTTCACTTCTGAACTTTAGATTGAAACAACTACGAGTTTTCTGATTTTGGTCGTGTTATAATTATGCAGTGACATCATTCAACGGAGGAGCTTCTCTAGAAGGAGTGTTTTTTGCGTTGTTTGACATTGTTATAGAAGCACAGGACAAGACTGTGATGGTTAAACCCCTCTTCCGAGATCTCATATCCACCCTAGAATCCTTAAAACCATTGATCGAAGAGATTGAAAAACACAAGGTATTAGATCGCCCACAGCAGGAACTCGAAGATTTTAGATTACAAATGGAGAATGGTGTAGAGCTCATTCGCAAGTGCTCTAAGGTTCGTTTGTGGGCCAGCTGCAAACAGTATAAATACGCTGACAAGCTTCTTGAATTATATGAAACTCTTCAAAGACTGTTAAATATACTGAAAGTCCAGATAGCAAGAGATGTGAAGCAGACCTTTGTTTCAGTGGAAAATATAGAGGCGGCGATCAAGAAAATTGAAGTAAGCGGTGTGCTTCAAGATCAAATTCAAACTAAAGGTCCAGGTGCATTACCTGAACCTTTATCACCTACAGTTGGATTAGATATGCTGAATGTGCAGGGAACAAGGGATGTGAAGGAGTTTTCTGAACAAGGGATGTCAGGTGCCTCACTTTTTTCACTTCTGAACTTTAGATTGAGACAATTACGAGTTTTCTGATTTTGGTCGTGTTATAATTATGCAGTGACAATTACGAGTTTTCTGATTTTGGTCGATACATTCATTGGAATTTCTGTCATTTTTTTTTTCATCAGCCAAGAACAGAGCAAGAGAAAAGTCCTATTTAATTACAATGTCTGTGGATTCAGTCGGAATGGGTGCTCTGAGAACGGCATTTCAAAGGCTGTTTGATGCTGTAAAATCAGTGCAGGAGGAGACTACAATGTTCGAGCAGCTCCTCGGAGACATCAAATCCACACTGGACTCTCTACAACCACTCATCAAAGACATCGAAAAGTATAACCCGAAAGAGGGACTGAAAATTTTTGCAATACAAATGGAGGAGGGAGCAAATCTTGTTCAAAAGTGCAGCAAAGTTGGCGTGTGGAGACAATACAAATACACCAACAAGCTTCATGTACTGGATAAATCTCTTCGAAGAGTGTTTGATGTGCTGAAAGTGCAGGGCATAAGGGATGTGAGGGAGACCTTGGTTTCTTTGAGGAATATCGAGACGGCCCTCTCTCGAATAGAAGACAGTTTGGTAATGAAAAATAATCAGCCTAAAAAGGTTAAATGTTCGTCTACGGTGCCTGAGCCGCCATCGGTTACAGTGGGGTTGGATTTGCCCTTGAAGGAGTTGAAGATGAAGCTCCTTAAGGATGAGAAGGTGTCGATGCTTGTGCTGACTGCTGCTGGAGGATGTGGGAAAACCACATTGGCCAAAAAGTTTTGTCAAGATCAAGAAGTCAAAGGTATGCTATCTACGATTTCAACTTCATTTTTGTGATGTGTTACTTCCTAGTTAAAAAGTGATGCACTATGTTAAGGATTAAGCGAGCAGAACTATATATGCACTAGGGCAAAGAAAACACCAGCTAGTCCCTCCAAACATACACCTTTTATTAACACCTTTCATACATTCTGTTTGGATAGATACATTCAAGAACAACATCTTCTTTGTCAATGTCTCCAAAAAGCCCAACTTGGACGTTATTGTACATGAACTATATCAACGGAAGGGGTCCAATCTGCCTGCTTTCCAAAACGAATTCGTGGCAGTTAATTGGTCGCAACAATTTTTGAAGGAATCAAGACAAAATCCTTTGTTGTTTGTCCTGGATGACGTTTGGTCAGGATCAGAGTCCCTTCTTGAGAAGTTTGATCAATTCAAGTTTTCAAATTACAAGATTTTGGTCACATCAAGATTTGCATTTCCGAGATTTGGTTCTCCTTATCATTTGGCATCATTGAATGATGAAGATGCAATGGCCCTTTTTCACCATTCGGCATCCTTGGAGGATAAGAGCTCTTATACTTCCGAAGATCTTTCGAGAAAGGTGATTTCTTAGTCTGCACGCCTACATATATGCTTATTTATGCCTTGGCAGAGGGTAAAGGAATAACGTTTGAGCATCCACACACGTTAATGAACTGTGAACACTTCCATTTACCGTCTTACATTAAGAATGAAAGAGTAGATAGTTAACAATTTTATCATCTTTATTTAACCATTTACATGATTTTTAACAATTTAATCAAATAGTAATTGAATTCATTTGGGATAATTAAATTGCAGATTATCAAGCGCTGTAAGGGATGCTCACTTGCCATTGCATTGGTCGGGAGGTCACTTCGCAGCCAGCCTATAGAAATCTGGCAGAAAAGAGTACTGGAATGGTGCAAAGGTTCATCCATTCTTGATTCTGACAAGGATTTGCTTGCTTGCCTCCAAAGCAGCTTAGATGCCTTGGATAAAGAAAAGACTATCATCAAGGAATGTTTCCTCGATCTAGGTTCATTTCCCGAGGACCAAAGAATTGCTGCTGCCGCCCTCATTGACATGTGGGCGGAGTTATATGGTCTAGATGAAGAAATTCTGACCATTGCCAACCTTTACGAACTCACCACCCGAAGTTTGGCAAATCTTGTCGTCACAAGGTATGCAGGCTGCTCATAGTTTTCTATTCCAATATGTATACCGAACAAATCATTAAAGAAATTAGTATTGATCATCCAGGCATGAGAGGGAGGCGGATGGCTATTACAGTGAACACTTTGTCACCCAGCACGACATGCTTAGAGAGTTGGCGATCCATCAGGCGAGTCAAGACCCAATAGAACAGAGGAAAAGACTAGTTATAAACATATGTGGGGACAATCTTCCTAAGTGGTTGACAGAACAAAAGTATCAAGCGTTCAAGGCTCGAGTATTATCAATCTCAACAGGTTCCATCTCTCTCCGTCTCTCTCTTTAGTAAATACTTATAGATGCACACATGTATGTGCACACAGACACGCTTTTGTGCACACACACACGCTCATTCATACTAAGACTTCAATAGGACTTCCGCACATTTAATTTCAGCCCACACTAACATCTTAAAGCTTATTGTTTGCAGATGGAGCCTTCTCAGCAAAATGGCCAAACATGCAAGTACCCGAAGCAGAGGTTCTAGTTCTGAATTTTCAAACAAAGAACTATGCCTTACCTGAGTTTGTGGAGAAAATGGATAAACTAAAGGTTCTAATAATCACAAATTACGGTTTGTTACCTGCTGAACTAGATAATTTTGAACTACTTGGTTCGCTGTCAAATCTTAAGAGAATTAGATTAGAACGTATTTCAATTCCTTCCATAAGCAAGGTCCTCAAACAGTTGAAAAGTTTGCAAAAGATATCTCTTTTCATGTGTGATATCGGTCAAGGTTTCGTCCAAATTTTAGATGCACTGCCAAATCTAGTGGAATTGAACATAGATTATTGCCACGACCTGGTGGAACTTCCTGCCAACCTTTGTGACCTTATTCACCTTAAGAAGCTCAGCATTACCAACTGTCATAAGCTATCCACCTTGCCTGAAGACATCGGAAACCTAGTCAATCTAGAAGTGTTGAGACTTAGGTCATGTACAGACTTGTTAGAGTTGCCACGCTCGATTAGGAACCTTAAAATTTTAAAATATCTCGACATATCCGATTGCTTTAGCGTAAAGGAGTTGCCGGAAGACATTGGTGCAATGTGCAGTTTGGAAAAGATCAACGCGAGCCAGTGCTCAAGATTGCAAGAGCTGCCTGCTTCTGTTATGGATCTTGAAAAGTTGAATGAAGTGGTATGCGACGAGGAGGCGAAAACTTTTTGGGAACCCTTTTTACCATTTCTCACAAACGCACACATAAAGGTGATCAAAGAAGATATCAACCTAAATTGGCTCAACAAGCTTCCATCTTGAGGCCATGGTCCGATTCATCAATTAATGTTGGTCCAATGTCAGCAGTATGATTGTGTTTAATTTTTTTTTTCTTTCGTAATTTACTTCTATTTTATGTTTTATACGTTTGTAGATAACATGGCAGCATTGTAGAAAAATTGTTATAAATCACAATGGTTAGTGGCTTTCACACTCCGTTTTCTCTTTCTACACTCCTCACAACTCTTCCTTGATTCTCCTTCGGTTTATTCAATCGAACCGTTAAAAAAACAGGGATATGTGCATGGAAATAAAATAAGAGTGCAAAAATCACTATTCTTTATTGAGAAAAAAAAAGTTATTAATCTATGTAGTATGTGGGATTTCTTAAGCCTTTCCAGTGTTTTGTGGTTGATTTTCCTCACAATGCAAGTTTCCTGGAAATGGCAAATCATTTGGTTTTAGTAAATTCGTCAATGGGGTCCTACTAGGAAGTTCCCATGGGCTTTCCTAATTAGCATTGCGTGGCAAGATGCCATTGCCCTACAAAGTCTTGCAAATAACATATTATTTTTTCATTGGCTTTCCTAATTAGCATTGCGTGGCAAGAAGACACTGACCTACAAAGTCTTGCAAATAACATATTCTTTTTTAATTGAATATGTATGTATACATATTCTTGCTTATCTTCTCTCCAATTTGAGTCATTTTTGCATTGCGTTTGTTTCTAATTTTCTTGAAATACTCATTTCTTTTATGCACTCGAGTTCGAATCTCCCCGTCAGTTTAGAGTAATTGCTCTCTTGTTTTAGAATTGAGATTTTCAGAGCTGGGTTGTTGTTGTAATTATGGAAGCGGCCGTTACGTTAGTTGTAGGATCTGCTCTAGGAGCAGCATTTCAATTACTGTTTGATGCCGCCATAAAAGCGCAGAAGACTGCTGAGATGTTTCCAACTCGCCACAGCGATCTCACTTCCACGCTAGAGTCTTTGAGACCACTGATCGCACAGATAAACCAAACCGGAACCAATCAGGTTTCTGAAAGGTTTACAACAACAATGGAGGATGGCAAGCAGCTGGTCGAAAGGTGCGACAAGGTTTCCCCCGCGATGTGGAACTTGTTGAAAAAGCGTAAATACTCCAAAAAAATTCTTAAGCTGGATAAATCTCTTCAGAGACTCTTGCGTATGCTGAATCTGCAGTTAGGGGCTAATTCCGCGGTGGTGCTCAACCGAATTGATGCAAATCTAGTGGCACAAAATCAAAGCCAAAACCTTATTACAACTTGGTGTGCAGTCCCTGAACTTCCATTCAATACACTTATACTGGATGCGCCTTTGGCCGAAATGAAGATGAAGCTCCTTAGGGATGACGCGCTGTCAATGCTTGTGGTCACAGCTCCCGGAGGATGCGGGAAAACCACTTTGGCAAATATGTTTTGCCATGATCAACAAGTCAAAGGTATCTATCTGCATACAAATGATTTCAGTTTCTTTTCTACCTTTTTTATTCTTCTAATTAGTAAAGTTTTGATTCTTATGTGTTTACTTGGCTAGATAAATTCAAGCAAAATATTTTCTTTGCCACGGTTAAAAATAAGCCCAGCTACCTTGTTGTTCAAGAATTGTGTCAACATGCCGGATTCACGGTACCTGCTTTAGAAAATGAAGAAATTGCATTTAGCTGGCTGCCGCGATTTTTGAGGGAAGCAGGGCAAAATCCTTTGCTGTTAATCTTGGATGATGTTCCGTCTGGATCAGAATCCCTTCTTGAAAAGTTTGATGAAATCAAAATGCCAGATTACAAGATTTTGGTGACATCAAGATACCATTTTCCAAAACTCGGGCTTCCACATAATTTACAAGCATTGACAGATGAAGATGCACTGACTCTTTTTCGTCGTTCAGCATTTCTGCCAAATACAAGCTCCAACATACCAGATGATCTTCAGAAAGAGGTGATTTGTTACTTTGAATTTTGAACGCAAGTTAAAACGTTAATACAAAGTAGCACGTCGATTTACCATATCTGCATGCTCAATTTACTTGTTGATATGATTTAAAGAAAGTTGAACTTTCTGTTTTCAACTCAAGTAGTATTAATTGACTTCATTTGGGACAATTAAACTGCAGATAGTAAACCACTGTAAGAGATTTCCTCTTGCCATTACAAGGATAGGAACGTTACTTCGCAATCAGCCTATAGCGATTTGGAGAATAAGACAAACAGAATTGTCTAAATGTTCTTCTATTCTTGATTCAGAGGAAAGTTTGCTTGCACTCCTCAAAAGTTGCTTAGATGACTTGAATAAAGGAATGGCTGCTGTCAAGGATTGTTTCATAGACCTTGGTTTGTTTACCGAAGACCAAAGAATCCCCGTTGCCGCCCTCCTTGATATGTGGGCAGAGTTATATGAGGGATCAGATGATAACGTGTCCATGGCGAACCTGTACGAGCTCACCATTCGTAATTTGGCCAGTCTTGTAGTCACAAGGTATGCAGGCTTTACTTTAGTAACTAATTTTCTATGGCGTTTCAGAAATTTCTTGTTTGACACTTAATTTTGATCACAACCAGGAATGAGGATTTGGATGGCTACTATAGTGAACACTTTGTTATCCAACATGATATGCTTAAGTTGCTATCAATCCATGAGAGTCGTGAAGACCCGATAGGACATAGACTGATTATAGACATACGTGGAGATAAGCTTCCACTGTGGTGGACAGAGAAGAAGCAGAAAACGAAGAAGGCTCGCTTAGTATCTGTCTCAACAGGTTGGCATCTCTGATCTCTCTTTCTTTAGAAAATAGATACATTCATATGTAAAATCACGTACGTACAAGCTCACATACGCACTTCCACATTAGTTTCTCCCCACACTCACATCATATAGCACATTGTTTGCAGACGAATCATCCTCAACAAAGTGGCACAACATGGATCTACCAAAAGCAGAGGTTCTAGTTTTGAATTTTCGAACAAAGAACTATGCCTTACCCAAGTTCATGAAGAAAATGTGCAAGTTGAAGGTTCTAGTAGTCACAAATGATGGCTTCTCACCTGCTGAGCTAAGTAATTTTAAACTGCTGTGTTCTTTATCTAATCTAAAGAGAATAAGATTAGAGTGTATTTCAATTCCTATGATAAGCAAGAACAGCATTCAATCAAAGAGTCTAAAGAAGATAACTTTATTCATGTGTAACGTCGGTCAAGCATTTGGAAACTCTTCCATCCAAATTTTTGAGACATTTCCATACCTAGAGGAGTTCCACATTGACTATTGTAATGATTTGCAGCAATTGCCTGCCAATCTCTGTGATCTTATCCTCCTAAAAACGCTCAGCATCACCAACTGTCATAAGCTATCGGCCTTGCCTGAAGAGATCGAAAAGCTGGAGAATTTAGAAGTGTTGAGGCTAAGGTCCTGCACAGACTTGGTAAGGCTTCCAGGCTCGATTGAGAAACTCAGTAAGTTGTCCTTTCTTGACATATACAATTGTTTCAGCTTAAAGGAGTTGCCTGAAGGAATTGGTAAGATGAGCAGTAGAAAGATCAACATGGGACAATGCTCAAGATTGGAAGAGTTGCCTCTACCAGTGTCGGGTCTTGATGAGCAGTCAGAGGAAGTGAAATGTGATAAAGAGAAGAAACATTTGTGGGAACCCTTCTTATCGAGTCTCGAGAAAATAACAGTGGTTAAAGAAGAATTCAACCTTAATTTATTGGCTCCACGAGCTTCAAATTTATTGAGAGCTGTTTTTCCTCAAAACATGTTGGGGGCAATGCCTCTGTGTAATTTGATTTCTGTTCCATTTTTCTTTTCCTCATTGTCTTCTATTATTATGTTTCTTGTTTTTCATTTTGCTTTTGCAAATAACATGAGATGTTGCATAGTAAAGACAATGTAAATGACTAAATGAGAGGATTTGAACTTACAACATCAGTCCAGGGACTACGGTTTTCCTAATGATAAGCACGCACCCTTTTTCTTATCCTACACACCCCTGTTTAATTTTGTACATCGTTTTTTGATATATTCAATCAGATGGTCAGAAGTAAAGAGGTGTGCGAGAGGCTAAAAAGGGTGTGAAAATCAGCTCTCGGCTTGAGGCAGTGTGCAAAAAGATACAAGAAAGAAGACAAGCAGTATCATCCTTTCTACTTTCTTGGATGGTAATTACTTGGAGCCAAAGGCAAAGCTTTATTGAATGGTGGAAGAATAAGAACTGTTTGCTAAAGTCATCATATATTAAGCCCTATGATTACATACTTCAACTGAGTAATAAACCCCAGACGTTGGCGTTCCCAACATCGCCTATTAAATCCAGATGCCTATAAAATTAACAAACAAGCAATTCAATTAAAGTTTCCAAATAAGAAAGGAATGAAGGATAACTAAGATTGTCAATGGTACTGGGATTGGCTAGTGCTGCATTTCAAAAATCTAGTCCTTCTGATGGACAAAAGAGCTTTGAATGGATTCGAAGCATGTGCAGCATCGGTCGAGCTTTTAGCAACTGTTCCATCCCAATTTCAGATGCATTTCCAAATCTCGAGGAAATGAACATTGATTGTTGCACTGAGTTGAAAGCATTGCCTGCCGAGCTCTGTAATCTTATTCAACTAAAGAAGCTCGGCATCACCAACTGTCATATGTTGTATGCCTTGCCTGTGGAGATTGGAAAGCTGGCCAATCTAGAAGTGCTGAGGCTGAGGTCCTGCACAAACTTGTTTGAGTTGCCAGGCTCGATTCGGAACCTCAAGAAGTTGCACTTTCTTGACATATCTGATTGTGTCGGCGTTGAGTCGTTGCTTGAAGGCATTGGTGAGATGATCAGTTTGAGAAAGCTCACCATGAGGCGTTGTTCGGGACTGCAAGAATTTCCACGATCTCTTTTGGATCTCAAGCAGTTACTGCTTACAGAATATGATATGCCATGAAGACAAAATAAATGTTGAATCCACGTCTGTGTGATATGTATTCTGCATTTCCAAAACTGTCTCTGTTGGAATGTTTGCTTGTGGAATCATTTTCCTACTTGAAGTAGTTTTATTTAAAAAGTAGGAGTAAGCTACAGTGCTCGCAAGCATTGAATGCTTACACTGATCTCACCATTAAAAGGAAGGAGGAGGGAGGAGAGAGGGGGGAAAAGAGGGTGAGATCAGTGTGAGCATTCAATGCTTGCGAGCACTGTAGCCAGTCCCTAAAAAGTGTAGCTAGAAATATTTTTAGGGAGTTTTTAGTTTAAATACCAAATTCAAAATAACTTTAAATTAAAATACCATATTTTTAGTTTAGATACTAGTTGAAAAGTCAAACTAATTTTCTAGTTAAAATGACAATAATGTCCAACTCTACCATCACAAAGTCCTAGCCATTAAACTTCCCAATGAATTGTAACTAACAAACATGAGTACGAATTTTTTTAGAAGAAAATTTTTTTATTACATTAATCGCTTAGGGCGTAGGGTCTAGTTCTCAGATTTTGGGCTTCGCCCAAAACCCGAGACCTACACCCTAAGCCCTAAGCTCCTCCCAAGGACATTCGAAAACCCTAAACCCAAAATGATCAACCCCAAACCTTGACCGACCTTTTAAAACTTTAAACCCTCAAAGTTAACCCCGAGCTCTAAAGACCTTATAAAATTGTAGAAGAAATAAACTTGAGGACAATATAATAATCTCTCATATATTTTATTTAGTCATAGGATCACTTGCAATAAAGTTTGTGGCTTATCATAAAATATTTAATTAGACTTGGTATTTTTCCTTAAAACCTATACTCAACTTAGTATTTAATATGAATTTACCTATATTTGTATTCACTTTTCCATCATTTCACCAAAATGCATGAAGTTGCACATCTACAATCCTATAGGGAGTTCATTTGAGATGCTATAACCCCCTTAGTCCAACACTACACTGAACGCAGTACATGACCAAGTTCAAGACAAACATATTGAGCACGGTCTTAAGCAAGCATTCTGAATACACTACAAAATATTTATCAAGCGATCCTATCATAATAAATAAATTAACGAAAGAAAAATATAAAATGACACATTTTGTAGTGGTAATAACTGCATTTATGCATGTGGTCTAATATCATAGTGGATAGGGTGTTGAGTTTCTACCCATGCGTTCCAGGTTCAAAAATTTCTCTCTCCTAAATTATTGTAAAAGTTTCGAACTCTCACCTTGCCTTCCTGTTTTGTTAATTATTTGGACTTAATGAAAAAAAAAAATTTTTGACAAAAGATAGGATAGGTAAACTACAAAAAGGAAAATTCAAGCTTGGGAGAGTTCACCACTCTAGCCATATAGCTATAGAAATTCTCCCCTGCACATTTTTTTCACGGTTGAAATTTAACTAAATTTATGTTTGCTATGAAAATGGTCCTCATAAAAGTCTGAAAGAGGAGAGCAATTTATATGAAATGAGTTCATCGTCATGTGGCGTCTTAATTTAGTAATACATTATCATGTGAAGAAAAACTTACACTTAACGATGTATTATTAAATACGAAAAGTCATATGTCGGTGAACTTATTTTATGTAATTAAGTTCTTTCTCCTAAAAGATAGCTGAGGGCCAACAGAAAAAGTAACAGGCGCGAAAGAAAAACAACAAAATATCAAAAGAGAAACAAATGTTAAGTAAGCGAGGCCAGTTGACTTGGCTCTTCAGCTACAACTCATCCGTTGACCTTTGATGGCAGTCTCTAGGGGATCATAAGAGAGGCAGGGAGGAGGATGGGGGTCTCGTCTCTCCCACCATTCACGGCGTCTCCTCCTTCCTTAGCAAGCGGAGCCACCCAATTGGTCATCGTATTAAATAAGGTTGGTCAAATTTCAGATTGAAATCAAACCAAAGATTTCTAGTTTTTGCTGCGTTGTGTGTGCTTTGGGTAGTTATGGCACTAGAATTTATTGGCGGAACACTGTTTACGCTGCTCTACGACGGCGTTAAGCAAGCGATGAGCAAGAGCAGCACCTTTAAATCCCTCCTGGGAGACCTGAAATCCACACTAGACTCCCTAGTGCCGAGAGACATCCAACAAATTGGGGAGCATAATGTGGAATTGGGCCTCCCCAACGATGAAATCGAAAGTCTTAAACTGCAAATGGAGGAAGGGGTAAAGCTCGTTGTAAAGTTATCGAATTTTCGAGTGTGGAACTATTGCTGTTTGTATGATCACACCGACCAAATCGTTGAATTGGATAGGGCTCTCAAAAGATTGTTGCAAAAATTGAAGATGCAGGAAGCAAGGGATGTGAAGGAGGTCTTAATGTTGTCGAGGCAAAACCGAGATAAATTGGATGAAGTGAATAGAAGACTGTTGGATATACACAAGTTACTGCAGCAGAGAGGTGGGGGAGTAGGGAATGGCACGGAGAATTTGGATTCCGGAACTAGTACAGAAACGGCTCCGGCGGAACAAACTCAAGGTAATGGTGGGGAACAAGGTGAATTGCTTGGAACTAGATTTATAGACATGCTTGGTGTCGATTTTCTTTTGCCTTTTTTGGAGTATAGCTTTTGTTGTAGCAAGAAGCATTACTTAATATTTAGCTATTTTTAGATCAGACAAATGGTAATTAAACCCGAACTTCTGATATAGATTGTGTTTTCTTTGAATATTGACGCCCATGGCTAGCAAGAACTTAATTTTCTTTGAATATTAAGTTGATTTTGTTTTGTGTTGATTAGCTTCGAGTCTCTTGATATATTGTTTTCTTCGGTTCCAAACACCCTTTGCTTGCATTTAGATGTGTGTACTTAAAATGAGAGTTTGGATTTGACTACTCGGATTAATTTCGGGTACAGAACTGAAAAGAAAGAACCATAAATATAGAGTTTTATATCTCAGTTCATACAAAGAAAATATCGAATCTCTTTTTATGTTGTCTTTTCAAAATAATCAGATTTATATGTAGATTTTAATCTTTTATAACATAAAAAGTTAATATTGAGTTGATTTTGTTCTTGGGTTCCAAATGAAATTGTTCTGTTGGATTCAAATTTTTTGTCAGGTGCCTCACTTTTTTCACTTCTGAACTTTAGATTGAAACAACTACGAGTTTTCTGATTTTGGTCGTGTTATAATTATGCAGTGACATCATTCAACGGAGGAGCTTCTCTAGAAGGAGTGTTTTTTGCGTTGTTTGACATTGTTATAGAAGCACAGGACAAGACTGTGATGGTTAAACCCCTCTTCCGAGATCTCATATCCACCCTAGAATCCTTAAAACCATTGATCGAAGAGATTGAAAAACACAAGGTATTAGATCGCCCACAGCAGGAACTCGAAGATTTTAGATTACAAATGGAGAATGGTGTAGAGCTCATTCGCAAGTGCTCTAAGGTTCGTTTGTGGGCCAGCTGCAAACAGTATAAATACGCTGACAAGCTTCTTGAATTATATGAAACTCTTCAAAGACTGTTAAATATACTGAAAGTCCAGATAGCAAGAGATGTGAAGCAGACCTTTGTTTCAGTGGAAAATATAGAGGCGGCGATCAAGAAAATTGAAGTAAGCGGTGTGCTTCAAGATCAAATTCAAACTAAAGGTCCAGGTGCATTACCTGAACCTTTATCACCTACAGTTGGATTAGATATGCTGAATGTGCAGGGAACAAGGGATGTGAAGGAGTTTTCTGAACAAGGGATGTCAGGTGCCTCACTTTTTTCACTTCTGAACTTTAGATTGAGACAATTACGAGTTTTCTGATTTTGGTCGTGTTATAATTATGCAGTGACAATTACGAGTTTTCTGATTTTGGTCGATACATTCATTGGAATTTCTGTCATTTTTTTTTTCATCAGCCAAGAACAGAGCAAGAGAAAAGTCCTATTTAATTACAATGTCTGTGGATTCAGTCGGAATGGGTGCTCTGAGAACGGCATTTCAAAGGCTGTTTGATGCTGTAAAATCAGTGCAGGAGGAGACTACAATGTTCGAGCAGCTCCTCGGAGACATCAAATCCACACTGGACTCTCTACAACCACTCATCAAAGACATCGAAAAGTATAACCCGAAAGAGGGACTGAAAATTTTTGCAATACAAATGGAGGAGGGAGCAAATCTTGTTCAAAAGTGCAGCAAAGTTGGCGTGTGGAGACAATACAAATACACCAACAAGCTTCATGTACTGGATAAATCTCTTCGAAGAGTGTTTGATGTGCTGAAAGTGCAGGGCATAAGGGATGTGAGGGAGACCTTGGTTTCTTTGAGGAATATCGAGACGGCCCTCTCTCGAATAGAAGACAGTTTGGTAATGAAAAATAATCAGCCTAAAAAGGTTAAATGTTCGTCTACGGTGCCTGAGCCGCCATCGGTTACAGTGGGGTTGGATTTGCCCTTGAAGGAGTTGAAGATGAAGCTCCTTAAGGATGAGAAGGTGTCGATGCTTGTGCTGACTGCTGCTGGAGGATGTGGGAAAACCACATTGGCCAAAAAGTTTTGTCAAGATCAAGAAGTCAAAGGTATGCTATCTACGATTTCAACTTCATTTTTGTGATGTGTTACTTCCTAGTTAAAAAGTGATGCACTATGTTAAGGATTAAGCGAGCAGAACTATATATGCACTAGGGCAAAGAAAACACCAGCTAGTCCCTCCAAACATACACCTTTTATTAACACCTTTCATACATTCTGTTTGGATAGATACATTCCAAGAACAACATCTTCTTTGTCAATGTCTCCAAAAGCCCAACTTGGACGTTATTGTACATGAACTATATCAACGGAAGGGGTCCAATCTGCCTGCTTTCAAAAACGAATTCGTGGCAGTTGGTGGTCGCAACAATTTTGAAGGAATCAAGACAAAATCCTTTGTTGTTTGTCCTGGATGACGTTTGGTCAGGATCAGAGTCCTTCTTGAGAAGTTTGATCAATTCAGGATTTTCAAATTACAAGATTTTGGTCACATCAAGATTTGCATTTCGAGGATTTGGTTCTCCTTATCATTTTAGCATCATTGAATGATGAAGATGCAATGGCCCTTTTTCACCATTCGGCATCCTTGGAGGATAAGAGCTCTTATACTTCCGAGATCTTTCGAGACAGGTGATTTCTTAGTCTGCACGCCTACATATATGCTTATTTATGCCTTGGCAGAGGAGTAAAGGAATAACGTTTGAGCATCCACACGTTATTAGACTATGAACACTTCCATTTACCGTCTTACATTAAGAATGAAAGAGTAGATAGTTAACAATTTTATCATCTTTATTTAACCATTTACATGATTTTTAACAATTTAATCAAATAGTAATTGAATTCATTTGGGATAATTAAATTGCAGATTATCAAGCGCTGTAAGGATGCCCACTTGCCATTGCATTGGTCGGAGGTCACTTCGCAGCCAGCCTATAGAAATCTGGCAGAAAAAGAGTACTGGAATGGTGCAAGGTTCATCCATTACTTGATTCTGACAAGAGGATTGCTTGCTTGCCTCCAAAGCAGCTTAGATGCCTTGGATAAAGAAAAGCCTATCATCAAGGAATGTTTCCTCGATCTAGGTTCATTTCCCGAGGACCAAAGAATCGCTGCAGCCACCCTCGGTGACATGTGGGAGGCGGGATTATATGATCTGAAGAAATTCTGACCATTGGCAACCTTTTCTACGAACTCACCACCGAGTTTAGCAAATCTTGTCACAAGGTATGCAGGCTGCTCATAATTTAATTTCGATTCAATATGTGCACCAAACAGATCATTAAAGGAAATTAGTATTGATCATCCAGGCATGGAGGAGGCAGATGGCTATTACACTGAACACTTTGTCACCCAGCACGACATGCTTAGAGGTTGGCGATCCATCAGGCGAGGCAAGACCCAATAGAACAGAGGAGAAGGAAATACTAGTTATAAACATATGTAGAGGACAATCTTCGTAAGTGGTTGACAGAACAAAAGTATCAAGCGATCAAGGCTCGACTATTATCTATCTCAACAGGTTCCATCAATCTCTCTTGAGTAAATGGCTATACATGCACACATGTATGTGCGCAGTTCACGCTTGTGTGCACACTGGAAGCACTCATTCATACTAAGACTTCAATAGGACTTCCCGCCATTTAATTTCAACCCACACTGACATCTTAGAAGCTTATTGTTTGCAGATGGAGCCGCTTCTCAGCAAAATATGGCTGGCATACGAAATTACTGACAGAGGTTCTAGTTCTGAATTTTCAGGCGAAAGACTATGCCTTACACACTCAAGTTTTGTGGGAAAATGGATAAACTAAAGGTTCTAATAATCCCAAGTACGGTTTGTTACCTGCTGAACTAGATAATTTTGAACTACTTGGTTCGTTGTCAAATCTTAAAGTGGAATTAAAGGGCAATATTTCAATTCCTTCCATAAGCAAGGTCCTCAAACGATTTAGAAAAGTTTGCAAAGATATCTCTTTTTCCATGTGATATCGGTCAGGTTTCGTCAAATTTTAGATGCTGGCATGCAAATCCAGTGGAATTGAACATAGATTATTGCCACGACCTGGTGGAGACTTTCTGCTAACCTTTGTAGGCCTATTCACCTTGAGGAAGCTCAGCATCACGTGTTCGATGCCTTTTTGTGGAACACGGGTAAGGAACAATATGTTGGCTAGAGTCGGGATATCTTGAGTATTTGCTATTGTGGTTGTGAGGCTTCACTTTTATTCCTTTGGAGGAATTCTCATGAGGCCTTTATGTTGGTAGATTTAAGAAGCGTGCCACTATTGAAGCCTTGTCGAGATGATATATTATTAGATTGGGTTAAATTATGTTATAAATATGTTATTTACTTGCATACAAGTAATATAACTTTCTTTCAAAGGATTGAGCTTATCGGATAGCCTCTTTGTTAAGATCATTTTATTGCCTTGCTTATTAGACTTTCAATTGTCTCTCGTGTTTATACATTGCTAAGATGGGGTTTGTTATAAACTAGTTATAGACAAAACACTCCACTCTTGCACATGGGGAAAGTAAAGAATGAAATTGAATGGTGAAAGTAAACGGGAGGTGAGGGGCGAGTAAATACGGAAGATAAAGGCCGATATGTAAGACGGAGATGTAAAAAACTGATATTGAAAGACTTATATAGATAAAGTGCAACAATCCTACATATAAGGAGTCGAGGTGTGATTGGTAAAAACTCTATCGGATTGGATATAGATCCATCGGGATGGTCTTGATCTTTGCGTCGCTAGCAAGGAAATAATCAAAGACACGGTCTAAGATCGGTAAATCGATACTATCAAATGGAAGGATTTGATTGCGAGAACTAATTCACTATTCCTTAAAGATCTTAGGAGGTATGATCCATAAATTCGAGTCTTGATCTCAAAGTCACCAACTACACAGTAGTATGAATGAGATGATCACAAATAAAGAGTTTTATCTGTTGAGAATAGAAACTAAATGATACGTAAGTGCGAGAAAGAGGGTTGAGGATTTCCTCGGTAGGTTGTCTTGAACTTAGGATTACATTTTTTTATTGTTTGAGTGTGTTGGTGCTTGGAACTCTTCCTTTGTTTATATAGACCAATTGGAGTCTATGCGGTAGGTGTCAAGTTGCATGCTGACCCGTCTTGAATACTATGCGAGAGTAAGGCCCTACTAGAAAGTATTGATAATATCTGCGATTAGCTTACTCCCCTTTGAGAGAGTTTTTACCTATAGAATTTTCCCTCAAAATGCAGAGTGCTTTGTTTAATCTTGATAGTGGAAGCTGTAGGCTTCCTTCTTTTTAATTCTTGTTGGGTTGGGCCCTTTTCTTTGAGGGCCAAACCATTACCAAAACAAGGTTTGCCTCGGTGGATATTTTTAATGTAAACATTGCCCCCTTAAACTTAATTAAGCCGTGCAGTGATAGTAGTTTAAGTTTAAAACTCTTCAAATTATACCCGCATCATGTTTTTGAATCGTGAGAAATGTCCACTTTGGCGCATTAATCACTTGATTAAGCGGTTCACTAATCATTATTTTTAGGGCACAATTGAAGAGCCATAGCGCCCGGAGTCATCGTAGGAACCCACAACCTTTATATTTGCGAGTTTAGACGGAGACTATCTTGCAGAAGCAAAAGCTCTCCACCGCACGGAAATTCAAATCAAACTCACTTCTAAAACTCTGTAAATCGTGTTTTCTCCTTCTTACCAAATTTGCAAAAAATGGCTCCAAAGGGGAACCCCAATACATTTTTAGTGAGAAGCAGTGCTATAAGCGGAGATGGGGCTGGCTCTTGAAGCTTGCACCAACATCTACACCGCATCATCTTTATACCTCTCCCACAGGCGCATACATCCTTGGTCCTATTTGTTTTGAGGCCGAATCCTTTATGCGATAGACGGATTGATATGGAGCCACATGGACTTGTTGTCCCCCCTATGTCACGGTCTTTAGAGAAGACCTCCTGGAACACAGTGGAAAGAGGAATTATCAGAGCGCCACATGTTTATAGACCCAGTCAGGCAAGAAGAACATGGGCTTAACTTGAGTGTTCGGAATGGGTGGATTGCCTCGAGCCTCGGCATGGCGACCAATGGAGAGGCAACGGGATATTTCATCGATCAAGATGACCAACATTGTGAACAAGAGAGGCGGACTTTGCCCTCGTCTTTTCGGCGGCCATGTTCTAGAACACCACCACCAGCACACCTTTGATTTTAGGTGTGGTCTATGTCTCCACCGTCTGGACATGGCCCAATTATTTAGGCTCGGGCCATCGGGAAGGGTGGTTGATGTCATTGGCTGACTAGAGCAACTCTTTCGATCGAGTCCGCCCCCGACAAAGAAGGCAATCCGATCCTTTGACTTTTCAAGGTGTATCCGTGATTATTGTTGTCTGCCTTTAGTCACTTCATTAGGTACTACAACCAAAAATTTGCTCGAGATCTGGCACAAGGAGCATGTACCGATTGAAGTTCTTAGCGGCAATGAACCTTCCCTTTCGCGCGTACATGTGTACTTGAGAATGCAGAAGACCAGACACGGTTAAGAATGGGAGTTTACGCGACGGAACCTACCACTTGGTTCACAAGATTATTTTTGAACCATTGGGAGCGACTTGAAGTTCGTTAAACACTTTTTCAACTGCGTCTTTGCCAAGGACCTGTCTTTGGGGAGTGGGTTAAGCATCAGGCATACGGATGGGGTGGAAGTATATCACTTTGACTTCTGTGTAGGCAATTTGGTTTCTTGCAAACCTGCATCCAGAGCCTACACATCAAGCTGAGACGATGCAACTTCGTGTATGATTAAAGCAGCAAAATGAGATGGTTGATGCACGGAGGGAGTCTATTCGTCGTGCAAAAGGCACGGAACAAACTGCGTCTTCAACATCCGATTCATAGGAATTCAATTCTTGGTGGGAAGACCGAGTTGGCTCGATTCCCCGAATACCTCATCCATGCCAACATCGGGAAGCTTTTAAGTCTTTCGATTTTGGGGAAACATGAGCGACCGGACTCAAAAGAAGCCTTCGTCAAGAAATGAAGATCAAGAACAAAAGGCTGCGATTGAGTAAATCTTCCCTCATTGTTATTATCGGGATGATTTATCGTCGAATGTTCCACCTAATTCCTTTAACTAACTCTTGTTCGTATTTACGGTTGGTGTAGAGCCTTACAACGGCAATGAGTACGAGTGACCTCTTTGGAGGATGATAGTGATGAGGATGTTCAACAACCTAGCATGGCCCCTGTGCTCAGCCCAACCAACCGGGAAGGGGTAAAGAAAATAGTGTACGAGATGAGGACAAGCATAGGGAAGACCGGTCTCCGACCATCATCATCCCTCCAAGAGAGAAAACGATCTCTTGCTCCGGCTAAAGAGAGGATGATCCTCCGACATCCACAAAAACTTCCTCGATTAAGTTCTCATCCTTTTACCATTTTTGGATTTCCTTATCGCCAGGCTTTGTTGATAACATTTAGTTCTTTACGCTTTTGAGGACGGGACTTCAAGAGAAGTTGAAGAAATATTGGAAAGGAAGATGAGTCGGAAGAAGCCTTTGCACACGGAGGGAACCTTACCTCGGGTAATGCATGGTATTTGAATGATATTGAATCGATCACCATTTTTGTTAACTTTATATGAACCATCTTTCCTTTGGTGTAGATTGATACATCTCGACTCCATAAGTGGCTCTTGAGAATTTTCATAATGTAACCCGAGCACAGTCGGCGACGCCTCCACCTGACCAAATTCATAGACTTTGACACAGATGCCCATCCTTTTGGGCTGTGTGGAAGCCTCTCACAGAGTGCAGGACCTTTGAGAGAAGATGATTCAAGCCACGGGTAGTGAAGCATTGCGTCTTTTGCTAGGGAGGACATCGTAGGTAGGCATCCTCTTGTTGACCGGAAGAGAGCTTGGACCCAGTGAGGTAATCCACACACTCAAACTAGAAAATCACAAAGTCTTCTTACTTTATAGTTTTGGTGACATGCCTCTATCTTTGTGTGTTTCTTAGGTTGAAAATGGGCCCATGACTGGATAAGGCAACCAAGTACCCCAGAGACCATTGAACCCTAGCTCGGAACGACAACGTCACTCTACTCCTCTTTTGCCACGGTAGGATCAACGGTGCTGTGGAGGTCTGACTCACTCAACGGGTTTAGGGGCCTCTCCTAGTGGTGAACGAGTTGCTCCAACATTCGAGTCATGTGGAAACCCGGCCTTTCGAGCCACGGTTTTAAGGGGCGAGGTGAAGCTTTACTCACCTCTACCACTAGTTGTATGGGTGATCAAAGCTCTCAAGGCATGGCTAAGACTAGAGAGGTAAAAACTTTTATTTGCCATACCTTTTCAAGTTTGACAAATGCCTTATTTCCGCCGAGATTCTAACATAAATCCGTATTAGCCCTTTTTGTCATGTTGAGGTCATTCTCTTACTACAACGGTAGTAGCCTCGGTCTTGACCTTCTTTCTGAACCTCGGCGGAGCAAGGTGGCGGAGGAACCGTCGTGCATTGCTCGCCCAAGTTCCATTTCTGGGTCAGGCTCTTGATCTTTCTTCGAGTTAGCCCAGGCTAGTGATTCGTAGTCTACCACAATTGAGGCTCCTCGAAGGGATATTGAAGATGCAAGAACTGCTTTGCGGGCGTATTAGGTTAAATCGGAGTTTTGATCTGGGCCCGTGCTTGGTCAGTCAAAGAGAAATCTTGGATGTTATGGAGTCTTGGCTAAGGCGGGTGTGATTTCTTAAGCCATTCATAGTACATATCTTTCTCACTTGACCATTATTGATCAAGTGTGCAGTACAAGGAGGTAACTCCTAGAGCACAAGCCCAAGTCTTTATTGACTCATACTCTAGGAGTTCTTTCAATTTCGATCCTCGGTAGAAAGAGTGTACCATGATTGGTGAGACTCACACCCAGCGTTGCTGATCGGATGAAGCTTTGAAAGCCAAGCTCGGGATTCTAGAGGCGGAGCATTCGGACTTGGAGAACCTCACGAGGACCAGAGCTTGAGCTACGGCTCCTCTCCAAGCTCACACTCGACAATTGAATGTTCATTGTCAAAAAGGAGATGGATGCTCGAGAGTGGAAATCTTTGTAAAGGCTAGAATTAGAGTTTGAGTTTGATACGTGTATCAATTTGACTCATTTGTTAGAGTCAAGCTTTCTTCTATTTAGTTAGTTATGTTTTTGTTTGTTTGAACAAGTTCTATCTTATAATAAAATAAGAGTCGAACTCATTTACTACTTTCAGTATCAAGTGAAATTCTCACTTTGCTACTTACTTAGTTTTTTTTTTTTTCGTCTCACTTTCATACCTAAAGTTTGATTTTAGAGCACTTTCATACCTACATTAGTATTTCTGTTAAGTTCTCGTTAGCGTGACGTGGCACACGAGACACCTTTACCACGTGTGATCTGCATCTCTCGCGCTGATAAGCCTCGAAAAATAAATACGAGATATCTTCCTTTTCTCAACCCACACAAGCTTAAGCGGCGTCGCATCGATCCAGCCCGGCGGCATGCTCAAGCGCTCACAAGCGACACTCTTAGAGTCCTCGCCACGCCTTATACTCGCCACGTCCAGGTTCAAGAACTCTCTCAGAAGCGAGCGAAGCCTTCTCCTTCTCCACCTCCTTCGCCTTCACCATCGTCACGGAGTACCTAAAGCTCGGCGGCCACGGCCTCGCCATGTGTAATCTCACCGTCGAAATCGCTACCGGGGTCCCTTCTCGGCTAGTACCTCGACATCCTCGATGCTTTCATCGTGACAACTTCTCCAACCACATCTTACCGCCATCAGATTCGACAGGTGCAAGACTTCGAGTTCGGGGGACATCAACGACAACCATGTATGAGATCGATATCAACGGCTTGGTCTCCAACAAATCGACCACGGCCGGGTTTTCACCGTGGAAATTTGATGAGCCCAGGACCTCAATCTCAAGTGGTGCGTCCGAGCACAGGTCGATTACGATTCGAGTGAAAAATCAAGTAGCTTTGTCATGCTTTCACCCAGTTCGATCAAACTCGGAACCCCAATTTTAACATTCGATGTTGATCTTTCTCCAATTTTGGAAGATTTTATGTACGTTGGGTTCTGCGCTTGGCCAAGGTTGCTCGCGGCTCAGTTTCACGTCTCAGATTGGAGCTTTAAGATGAGCCCAGAGGCCCGAGTCTACGAATTTAGAAGCTGCGCTAAGCTTCCAGGCACACAGAAAAAAAAGAAAGCAATCCCCAGGCGTGATCATTTATCGTTTCTATTTCCAATCTTGTGCTCGTGATCTAAGCCATCGCGGATTGGAAGCACACACATAGTTCACGGAATCAACCTTGGCCCGAGTGATCGGTAGGTAGAAGCTCGACATTAGGCCTCATAAATTCGGATACAATGGTGAAACGGGCCACCCCGGAAGGTTCGGGGACAAAGAGGTGATGGTTGGTAGATTTGGTCAGGTTGGAGAAAGGAAGATCTCTAGTAATGATTTTTCGGGGCTTGTCGTGTGCCGAGGAGAGAGAGAGGAGATCACACGTGTCGTGTGTCTCGTGTGCCACGTCACGCTTAATGGAGAACTTACTTGAAAATACTAACGGAGGTATGAAGTGTCGGGAAAATTAGGCTTTAGGTATAATGGGCAATAAACTAAGGAAGCAACAGGGTGGAAGTCACGATGCGGGGTAGTAAAGTGAGTTTGACCTATAAAATAAGATTATTGGTTTTCTTTCATCTAATTTTTGCCCAAATTGGGGACATAACTAGTGACTCTTTATATAGATGTCTAACATCCAGGAGAGTTGGGAAATATTTCTTTAAGAACTTCCCATTTATGGAAATGTTTTTGCTTGACCCCATCCACCAGATCTTCACTTATATGCCCCATTTCCGATCACTTGATCAACCAAAAGGAGCCTTCCCAAATTGGACTCCATTTTCTCAAATCCCTGACTTGAGTTCCAAATGGTAGGATAGCCTTCCATACTAATTCATCGGGTTGGAAAGCCTTGCCTTTGACCTTCCTATTGTATACTCTACGACCACGGTTGCTTGCCGGCAAAATTTTATTTAAAGTCTCCGGTCGGATTTCATCTAAATTCTACTGTTCTTGACACATAGCTGCAAATATTCATCAGAAGTGTAAACTATATTGGTTTTGAGTCCTTAGAGACATCATTAATTTCCATAGGCAAGACCGCATCCTAGCCATAAGTCGAGGAAAACGGTGTGGTCCTTGTCCCAAACCTTTTGGAGGTTGTAGGCCCGCGAGGTGTCTCCCACGACTTGATGCCATTTCCTTGGATTATCATTAGTCATTTTCTGATGATATTTACTAAACTTGTTGCTAGCTTCGGCCTATCCATTAGGTTGTGGATAATATGGACTTGGCTTGTATCAATTTGATCTAGAATTCCTGTTGCAAAATCCTGCGTCTCTTTAGATATAAAGGATGGTCCACATCGATTGATACAGTTTGGTATCCCATATATGTGTAAGATCTTTCTTCTTATAAATTTAATGACTACTTGCCAAAGTGATTTTTTTGACGGCCACAACTTCTACCCATTTGGTGAAATGATGCGTAGCTACAATGATGAAGTATGTCCTTTGCATGAGGAGGATATGTTGTCAATGAAATCCATTGCTCTGACCCTACAAGGGCCATGGCGACTAAAGGATTCATTGGGATGGCTAGAGAGGAAGCATGTTGAGAGAGGACCATGTTTCGGGCAATCTTCACATCCTCACAGCATAATCTTAACCAATCTTTTTCCATTTTGGCCAAAATAGCCGTATCGTACGATTAACCAACGCATTTAACCTCGGCAGTAAGGCACCACAAACTCTTTCATGTACCTCGTACCATTATTCTCATGGATTCATTAGTTCCTAAACATCTTAGTAGAAACTCATTTGGTGTTTTTCTTACTAGATCTTTATCCCATAGTGAATAGTTCAGCGCACGAGTCCTTAGTTCCTCTCAGTGCATTGGCGGGTTGTTGAAGATAACTTTATAAGGCGGGACCCTCAATCTCCATCTTGGCTCCATGCAGACACATCCATTTCATACTCCTTATCGAATACGGAAGGGAAGGAGTCCTCGTCGGACTTTAACCCACTCATTAGCGACCAATTTGGACTTGTACCCCAGATGCAATTTGGGCCATGTCATTAGCACCTAAATTCTCTCCTCGGGGAATGTGTTATGCGGTGATGCAATCCTCCTAGGCCTTTACTAAGTACCGTGGCACACATATAGCTATTCATCACCAGAATTTTGCATTTGCCCACTTCCACCAGCAGGCGATTGATGACTAGCTCTTGAATCACCATTTATATACACACTTTGTGCACTCCAAATCCATCAATAATTCCAATCCGATGATGAGTGCTTCATACTCGGCTCGATTGTTAGTGATACCCTTCAAAGTTGGATGGAACGAAAAATGATGGTACTTTGCCTTAGGACTAACAAGCTTCTTTGGTGCGGGGAACCATCAAAGAATAATTTCTAGGAGTGTAAGCCATAGGCGCTATATTTTTGGAAATTTACAAAAAGAACAATCTTTCTCACATTTGATTAGTAGGCGGAGACAACTGCTGATTGGAGTATCTTGGGGCTGTTGCTTTTAGCATTATGGAGTTGTTTGGATGGGATGCCAAAAAGTCCGCAGTAAGCTTGACCTTTAATAGCCTTACGGCACATATTGGAAACTTGACAGGCTAGCATCCATTTTCCAATCGACCAGCCATCATTGAAAGCTTGGATAACATGTACTTAACCACATACGTATTAGCAATTATATGGGTACATTACAACTGTTCCAAAATTTCATGTAAAATTACCAAAATACCCTTAAGAGACAAATGCTCGACTTTTTGACTGACTTTTTAGAAATGACTTGTGAAATTATTTTCTTTCATATTCAAGTAATACTCGTACGTCTGAACATGTGGACGCAAGCCAGACTCAATTTGGAGTTAAAATGAGTATTTTACATAACTTTAAAGTTCGGGGGCATTTTACTAAATTTACGCGGTATGTTAGTGGGGTTTAGTGGGTTTGACCTGACCGCTTTTGGGCGTCTTATCCCACCACTCTCTCTCCCCGACCTCACTTTCTCTCTCCCTCCCACTCTCTCATTCTCAGCGACACGTACAAAACACACAGACCACAAATTGGAACTATCTGAGTGTCGAAACACCACCCAAGACCGTAGCCATTACGATCGTCTCATCGTTCTCGGCAAGACTACTGGGAGCCGAATCACTTGAGGCTGGGAGCCCAGGCCAGGCACAGCTGGCCGTCTAAGACGAAAACGACAAGCTGTCCATCGGGTTTCCTTACAATCTCGGCCTAGAGTAAGCCTCGAAACCATTTCCATTGGTCTTATCACATTGAGTAGGTTCGTTTTCATATAAAAAAACGTAATTTTTGGTGCGGTTGTAGTAGAAGCCCAGTTTAGGGTTTGGCCAAGAGACTTTCGGTAATTTCAGGCCATTTCAGCCATTTTCTGGCCCCAAGTAGTATGAAAATATTCTGCTCTTGATACCCCTTGATTTGATATGTGGATCGTGAAATTGGTTGAGGAGCAGAAGAGATTATCGATTTTGAAGTTTGGAAACAATTTAGCAAACTTTTTCAATTAAGAGGGAACAGACGGCGGCGGCGCGCTCCACAGCGACCAACGACGGGCGATCGGCAAGCGATTGGGCGACGGGAGTATTAGTGACGGTAGCGGAATATTCTAACGCATCTGACATATTAGTCGATTTCGAGGTATATTTCGTCAACTTTAAGCGAGTTAAGTATAGCAGTTGGGTGCAGTAGCTAGCGGCGCGTGGCGATGAAGCTAGCAGCGTGGAGGCGCGTGCCCTTGCGTGGAGACTCGTGCCGGTGCGTGGAGCCAGCGTGCCCGGTGACCCAGCGATGCCCGGTAGCGTCTTATTCTTATTGTGTCGTGATAGCGGCGAGAAGGTTTTCGGGTCATTATTTTCGGGCCGTTTCGCTAAAATAATATTGTTTAGATTCTTTTAACAAGGATAGTAATTATTCTTTTGGGAATGATTTTAATTTTGTTCCCTCTTAATAAATAGGTCATCCTACTGACTGGAAGCTCTTGAGGAACGCGACCTTTAAGAGTATTATACTCCAGAAGTACTTGTGGTGGACTTTTGTTTTAATAAATAGTTTTTATGCTTTGAAATATTTATGGTTTTATATATATATATATACATGATTTTAATTGATTTTGAAAAGTCCCTTACTATATTGAATTATCGGAGATTTTAGCGAGTGAGCGGTTTAGACCGGCCAATTAACTTTGTGGTTCTTGGGTAGAATGATCGGGAAACATAATATTCCAAGTGGCAAGGAATGCTTACATTGTATAAGGAGCTGGAGTTCCCCAATCTATCAAGATGATATGATCAAATCTTGAATAGATTACTAAGAAGAAATTAAAGTAAGAAATATTAGATTTTACTTTGAAAATGAGATAAACGAAATTGACTAGGCGTAAGAGTATTTAAAAAATGCATGATGAATTTAAAGTAATGAATGCGAGATATTGAAATTATTCTTTTATTAAAATTTGTAACTTACAAACTTATTTGTTGTTTGATTGCTCGAACAATTTGACTAATGAATGAATGAGATGATCATGCATGCGGGCATATTACAAGTGTTTGTTATAAATATAAATTTAAGCGAGAGAGGAGGTGTCTTGTTAGCTCTCTGTGTGTAATACAAATGAGCTACGAGTTGGAATGAGAGGAGGAGACTCCTTATATAGATGGAGGTGGGCTTGAGTGGAGGTGGATGATTACGCTTTTGACTAATTGAAAGCGCATCTCTTGCTTTCGGTGGATGCTTTTGGTGAGTGAAAAGCGTTTAATGTTGGATTGCTTGCTTTTCATGGATGACCAATGGTCTTTTCTGAATGATTGCTTCTTTCTTGCTTTTTACATGCTTTCGGATTCACATGCTTTTCTTTGTGGTTTCCCCATTTGCTTATCATTCACTTTGCAAGGGTCTTGTGTCTTCGTAGTACGCAGCGGAGTAGATTGTTCCTAACAGTTCTTTGGGTTGCGACATGACTTGTACGTATCGAGTATCTATTTATTTGCAGATGTAATGCGGCGCTTTTGCAAATGGCCCTTGAGCAAGATCTTTTAGTTTGGGCCCGGCCTTGTCTCTTGAGGCCAGAAGTGTTGACTTTGAGGATTTTGTTGACTTGGCTTTTCCTCTTGGTGGAGGATGGAAGGGTGATATCTTCTAAGTCTTGGGGAAGGAGAAACACTGTTCTTATACAGATTGGATGGCACAAGGGGTGCGCTGAAGCTCTTTGGTTTGATTGGAAATTCTTTGATGACTTGTTCGATGATCCGTTCTTGGCTAAAGCGGTCCCACCATTCTTGAGTGATTGAACTCGATGGATTTCTCACGAGGCGATTTCATAGTTCCATTTTAGGATCAAAGTACTTTGTATTTGGCCATGAAGAGAGCGGGAGGGGCAATTCTGTGGTCAAATTTACTTATGTTGTCTAAGGTTGAAAATGAGTATTGAGTATACTAGGTGGTGATTAGAAAGTGAATTATTGCATTTTGGTCAAAAGTGAACTAACCACCCTTTGAAACCCATTTGGAAAATTCATTACGGAGCACCCGGTCAAAGAGATATTCAAGGTGATGAAGTCTTGACGTACGGGAAGATGTTAGTCATTTGTATATAATCAAAATAATTATAGCGATGTTGAGTGGCCAGATGTTTCTTGTAATTGTTTGTAGTGTAAAGATGCATGCAGTCGGTTATTTTGTGAGAAGCTTGGCCGATGCCCAGATCAAGGTGGTAAAGCAATTTACTAGAGGTTGGGTGGAGTAAAGATTGGTTTGATGGTAATTGACTCTTGTTCACCAAGTATGGCACAGTGAGTATTTTGGTGACTTGTATGACTCTGTTGAGTACGTAGTGGAATTTGGAGGAAGGTATTTTTGACTATTGGATTCTAGGCCATGGGCTTTTGAGTAAGAGGAAGGAATGCTAAAAGATACTCTGATGTAATCTTTTAACATATGGAAACTGACTTTAAATAAGGCGAGGTGACTAAGGTGGAGGTTATTTGTTGCAAATGGGTTAAAGGGGTGCTGGGCACATTGGCCAAGCCCAAGTTTCTTGGTAATTGGGCACAGCAAGGGAACCTACGGTGAACCCAAGGGAGTGAACCTATTGGTTCTTCTTTGCATTTGAATTTGGATTGGTAGAATTGCAGGGAGTACGGGCTTGACTCCTTTTTGTGGTGGTAGAGTGGTGGCGGTTTTCTCATCCACCATTTCTTCCACAAAAAGAATTCTGGTTAAGAAATTTGGTATGCAGTTATGAATGCCTTTGATAGCCTCCAATTTCAAAATCGAAAATGCTTAAAATTATTGCCATCGTGCAAAATACATTTTGATACGATATTTTAAACGTCTTTTTCAAAACATGGCACACACTTGCCCAGGACTTGCAATCGACTCGACTAAAAATTTAGGATTTAATAAATCATCTTGAAATTTACTAATACATAAAACAAGAGAGATAAAATTTCTTTTTTAATAGTATTGTAATTACTTTGTGATGGAGTTCCAAACACCGAATAAAAACAAACTATTGTTCACTAGGATTGTAAAGTTGACTATTTGAGAATACCAGAAGCCAATTTCGGAGTGTTTCGCGATTTTAAATGACTACGGAGTAGGAATGCCAAGACGTGGAAGTGTGTATCTTAACATGGGTTGATTTGTTTGACTATGGAAGTATGTTGGTGGTCAAGGGGACGGTGACTCTTTTAACTTTGTCCCGAACAACAATTATTCTTGCCTAAGGTTAGGATAAAAATCTGCAAAAGTATAATTCAAAGATCCTAAGAATCTTTGTAACTGGTTTTATCTAAGATAACTTGTACGGGGTATCATAAAATTCAATTATTCTATCTATGGGTTGTATAGTTGGTGATAAATGTTGAAATTGGTACCGAGGCGGAATAACACCTTAGCAGACACAATTTCTTGTCTATCGGCTAGTCTAACAACTAGTCAACTAGTTACAAGAATGTTACGGACAGCAGAGCTAATACAACACAGTAAAAACCCTAAATGACCCAGACAACGTCAGTAATCAAATATACCACGAGATATAACTCAATGAGATAGACAAACATCTAACATATCATACGAATTTTATAACATGAGTAAGCATGCCAATAGCAATAGGAAGGGTTAAGCAAGTTATAACAAATAACACACAATAATTTTGGTGCCGGAAAAGCCCTAAGTAGCTGGGTTAAAAAGGCAGGACTCAAGGAATCCTATCCATAGTGATGAATAAGGTTATTACAAAGTTTCACACAACAAGCTCAAATCCACAGACATGTTCAAGGGGCGGCTTGTACCTTTGTGCAACCTTATTTAGCACCAAATGGATCTTGCTTGGTCTTCACGAGAGCGGCTTGTCTACGAGCTCAACGTCTTGTGGCACCGAGTCAAGGCATGAACCATGCAAATGGAATGAAGATGTAAAAGATGAAATGCAAATGTGGATTCAAATGCGGCGAGTCGATTTCTCCAGCTCAAAAATAATTGAGAAGAACCAACGTGAATCCAAAAACAAAATGTACGCAACGAAGATTTGGAAATTTCAGTTTTGAACAAGCTAAACAAAATAAACAAGTTTTCAAAGATTTGTGTGTGATAACACGTAAAATTAAATGCTCGTACAAAAACTATTTGTTCTTTGAGTTTGAAAGCTTATGGAAGCAAAAGCCAAAAACACTTTCTCTTGCAATTTTGAAGTCTTTTAAACTGTACAACAACCAAGTTTTCTAACGACCCCAAACAACCTTAAAAGATGGGAAAACAAAAGGAGGGCGGAGTGTCACAACCAAAACGGATCTGAGATCAACGGTGGGAAGCTGGGTGGGAAATGAATAATTAATCGATGACCCATGTGGGTTTTCTTAATTGGTGGCACGACTGGAAAGAACCCAGAGACTCTATTTGACTGAACAAAAGACTAGTCAAAAAGACAAAAAAACTTTGACGTAAAATGCATTAAACGGTAATGATATTTGGTGCACATGCAAAACCATACCTCTTTTGATTTCATGCAGTTACTTCAAAATGATGTAACTTTCTTAATCATGTCTAATTGGGATTCGTAAGAGCTTGTGTGATGTTAATTACAATTTGACAAGGAAAGCCAAAAACGCTTAAATACAGACTTTACAAATGTTGTAACCTAAAAATCTAATCTTTCAACTGGAATAGTTTGATCTTGACTGCGAGAGACAACCAAACCGTTAGATGCGATAGTGGAAAACATGTGAAGGTATTTCCGGTGTTCATCTATTGACTTTGAATAAACTAAGACATCATCAATATAGACAATTGTGAAATGGCTATCTTTGATTAAATATCTACCGTTCATTATGTTAAAAATTCACTAGGTGCGTTCTTGAGCCCCGGGCTTTACATTCCATCGTAGTGGCCAAATGGAGTGACAAATGTTGTTTTGTATTTGTCATCCTCGTGAATACGAATTTGCCAAAATCCAGGATTTTTAAATCAATTGCGAAGATTCTTGCTTGACTTAATGATTTGATTAAATCACGTTTGTTCGTGTGGATACGAGAATCCATTCTAAAACCTACGTTTAAAGGTTTGTAATTAATGACTAACACAGGTACCCCTTTGAGTTGGAGTACTTTCTAAACATAGAAGCGAGGACAAGACCGAGGATGACTTACGTGTCTAATTATACCTTTACTTAGTAAATCATGGATTTCTTTTTACGGTTTCATAATCTGGGACTCATTTGGATGGGTCGACTTTAGTGGGAATCCTATGCTCACTAAAGTCCTTAATGTAGGGTAGCTTGACTATGGTGTTGTTTCACTGCCAAAAAGCATTAGGTATGTCCCGAACAAATACTTTTGACTAATTCTTTTTGAAAAGGAGATGATGAGATGATGATGTCTAATAAGGCTTTACTAGTTAAGTTTGTTCTTCAATTCTTTTGTAATTGATTTCTTCTTTAAGAAATCGAATTTGCTATGACTTTTGATTAATTAAATTAGTTTATTTTTGAAATCGTCATTTTCAAAAACTTTAACTTTTAAAAATCTGTTTCAACACAAATTTAAACTTTACTTTATGTCTAGCATCGTGTGTGCTAATACGTTATGATGAACTTTAAATGGATAAAGTAATGCAATGAATGGCAATCCTAAAATAAGCTGGATGCAGAAATGTTTTGATTAAAACAAATGGGGTTTTAATGTTGCGTCTGACAGACGTATGCTTTTAGATTTCATATTTTAATTGCATAGGTGGTAGTTGGCAGCGCTACAAGAACTTTGTTTGACTTATGCAAATATTTAGTGGGGATTAAACCTTCTTGAATGCAGTTCAAGTCGGCCCCTAAATCAATCAAGCGATTGTTTCAAGTTTAAAATCTCAATAACTATTTTCACTTTAGAATACCATTTACGGATTCTAATTTTACTCGAAAGGTTTAAGGTCAACTCCTTAGGTGAACCTTCGACTTAGGATCGAATGCGAACTTGACGGGAAATGTCTTGTTCTTCATGCGGGTTAAGCTGGTTTCTACTTACCTCTAAGGGCTTGTGTACGCCCAGGTGACTAGGTGTGATCTAATCTCACCGTTTCGAGCATAAAAGTAAACTTATTTATTCTTTGATTTTATTTACTTCTCTCTTGAAGGTCTCTATTTATAACTTCTTTTTTTGAGTTTACTAAACCTTTCCAAGGTTTCTTCAAGACAAATTTTTGAGACATGCATGTGGCCCGGCTCATCTTGAGTTCTTCTGGACAAGTAAGTTCTTTAGTTTCCTAAGGTAGAGCTTGTTTAACTCTGGGTCTTCAATTTTGCTGTGAATTCTATGAAGACTTTCTGTTCTTCTTGTTTACTAAATGTGATATTTTTACAACATGCATCGTACAACATATCTTAACTCTTGGTGAAGGTAAATTACAGAAAACTAGGTTGACTTTGTGCGGAGACTATAATCGAATTTCTTGATTAGCGTGATCGTGTCTCTTAGACCTAAGACTTGAATCAATTGTTTCTTCTATTTCCTCGAGGAGATCTTCAATTGATTTACTATTTTTCTTGACTCGACACTTATTGGCATAGTGCCCAAACTTACCACACTTATAACACTTACCTTTACAGTGGTGTTTTTTGTGAGCTTACTCGGGAACCACATTTCCATTCTTTGAGCTTGGGCTCTACGCCAAAACTGTTGGACTCGGAATTTGTTAGATTTCAAAGAAATTTCTATTTTTGAACTTATACTTCTTGTGTTTATGACTAGGATACACAGGCCTCTGTGGTCCAGGACTTTGCTCACACACACTAGATGGAGAGACTATTGGTGGTAGTCATCTGTTCACAAATGTACCTAACTCGTATTTTGCTATTGACTCATCTGACTTTTGGTGATTTTGCTATCGATACACATTTTCAATCCTTCTTTTACGGATAATATTATTAATATTTCCATACGTAAGGATTGAATATGGTATGATACCATCATCATTGACTAATACTTATCTAATTTTATGTGCGAAAGATTTGGCAAACCATTTATAGATTTTTTTCTTTCCAAAATGGTTGGTTCTTGTCTTCTCGTAACATAACTCTAGACATGAATACGTCTTTATACCATGCGAAATCAGAGCGTAGGGCAGCGCAAATTACTAAGTTGGTCATGTATTCTACGGTAATATTACTAGGTGTACCAATGAAATGTTCAATAATTGTAAAAATAAAGTATTTACGGCCCTTCGAGGATTCCTCATCCAGGTGTTTTTCATCAAAAATAGGGATGCCTTCTTCATCCTTCTTGGTTTGCATTTCGATTTCGACTTAGATGATTCGGTGAGATGTTTTACTCCCACCATGAATGAAGCATTCTGTGAAACACGTAACTAATAGATCAACGGCTGAGTTTGGTAAGGAGAACGATTAGTAATATAACTATTAGCAACCATGCTCATGTGTTGCAACTTATTTAATAACTCTTGTTCACTTAATCCATCAATATTCCATTAAGTACAATTTTCGCCAAAAAGCTGCAATTGACTATGAAAAAATTCTTTCCTCGAATTGAATATACGGAGGTGTTGGCCTCGGATACCAATTGTTGGTTAGAGATGTTGGATTAAATTTTCTTTTACTATTGGTGATTGTTTAACTCAAGGCCATGGAACATGTCTTCAATCTTTTGGATTGAACTAGTTTCACTATTAAAAGAAATTTTATCTTTGTTTTATGTATTAGTAAATTTCAAGATGATTTATTAAATCAGAAATTTTTAGTCAGAGTCGATTGCAAGTCTGCAAAGCATGTTTTGAAAAAAGATGTCTAAAACATTGCATCAAAACAGATTTTTGCACGATGGCAGTCAATTTTAAGCATTTTCGATTTTGAAATTGAGCATATCAAAGGCATTCATAACTGCATACCAGATTTCTTAACCAGAGAATTCTTGCAGGGAAGAAATGGCGGACAGGAGAAAACTGCCAGCCACTCTACCACCAGTAAAAAAGGAGTCAAGCCCAGACTCCCCACCAGTCAATCCAAATTCAGCCTTAGCAGTAACCAATAGGTTCACTCCCTTGGGTTCTACTGTAGGTTCCTACAGGCCCAATTACCAGCAGCCCAATTACCAACAGGCCTTAGCCAGCCCCTTTAACCCATTTGCAGACAGTCAACCTCCACCTCAGTCACCCTCAGTTTTATTTCCAAAGTCAAGCCCATATGTTAAAAAGATTACATCAGAGTATCTTTTTAGCATTCCTTCCTCTTACTCAAAACCCCATGGCCCAAAACCAATAGTCAAAAAATAACTTCCTCCAAATTTCCACTATGTACCAACAGAGTCATACAAGTCACTAAAATACTACCAGGCCATACTTAGTGAAACAGAGTCAATTACCATCAAACCAATTTACTCCACCCAACCTCTAGTAAAATTGCTTTACCACTCTATCCATATCGGCCGTTTCCTCACAGAAACTGACTCGGGCATGCATCTTTACAGTTACAAACAATTACAGTCAAGAAACATTCAGTTACCCAACATCAGTTATAATTATTTTGATTATATACAGGCTTGGACTAACATCTTCCTGTATCAGTCAGAAGACTTCAGTCACTCTTGGTTTATCTCTTTTGACCGAAAGTTCAGAATGAATTTTCCAGCCTGGTTTCCCCAGTGGTGGTTAGTTCACGGACCAAATGCAGTAATCTTACCAGAATCACTAATTAGTATACTCAATACTCATTTTCAACCTTAGGACAACATAAGTAAATTTGACCATAGAATTGCCCTCCTGGCTCTCTTCATGGCCAAATACAAAGTACCTTGGATCCTAAAATGGAACTATGAAATCGTCTCAGGAGAAATCCATCGAGTTCAATCAGTCAAATGGTGGGACCGTTTTAGCCAAGAACGGATCATCGAACAAGTCATCAAAGAATTTCCAATCAAACCAGTAAGCTCAGCACCCCTTGTGCCATCCAGTCAAATCCAGAAGCAAGAACAGGTTTCTCCTTCCCAGCACTTAGAAGATATCAGCCCTTCATCCTCCACCAGAGGAAAAGCCAAGTCAACAAAATCCTCAAAGTCAACACCGGTCTCAAGAGACAAGGTCGTCCAGTTAAAAGATCTTGCTCGTCAGTTACTTGCAAAAGCTGCTGCATTACATTCAGCAGAAGAAGAAGACACTTCCTCTGACACAGACAAGTCAGATGCTGCAACCCAACAACCAGTAAAACAGTCTACCCGTTGGGCAGACTACGAAGACTCACAAGACCCCTATGAATGATACAAAATGGGGGAAAACCACAGTAAAAGCATGTGAATCCGAAAGCATGCAAAAAGCAGTCAAAAGAAGCAATCATTCAGACAAAGACCACTGGTCATCCACAGTAAAAGCAAGAGCAATCCAACAGTAAAAGTTTTTCACTCACCGAAAGCATCCACTGAAAGCAAGATACTATTTTCAATCAGTCAAAAGGCAATCATCCTGCCTCCACTCAAGCCTCACCCTCCATCTATATAAGGAGTCTCCTCCTCTCATTCCAACTCGTAGCTCATTTGCTATTAAGCACATAGAGAGCTATCAAGACACCTCCCCTCTCTCAGTTAAATTTATATTTATAACAAACACTTGTAATATGCCTACGTGCATAATCATCTCATTCATTCATCAGTCAATTGTTTGAGCAATCAAACAACAGTCAAGTTTGTAAGTTTCAAAAATATTTCCAATAAAAGAATAATTTCAATATCTGCATTCATTACTTTAAATTCATCATGCATTTTTTAAATACTCTTACGCCTAGTCAATTTCTTGCTTATCTCATTTTCAAAGTAAAATCTAATATTTCTTACTTTAATTTCTTCTTAGTAATCTATTCAGCATTTGATCATATCATCTTTGATAGATTAAACCCAGTTCCTTATACAACAGAAGTATTCCTTGCCACTTGGAATATTATGTTTCCTGATCATTCTACCCAGTAAACTAAAGTTAATTGGCCGGTCTAAACCGCCTACT